>CAUYPO010097845.1:0-11142 GCA_963574435.1 Cheirogaleus major | reverse complement strand
TAACTCCAGAGAGAATGGCTTATATCAAAGGGACCCCAAATAACAAATATTGCTGTGGATGACAAGAGATAGGAGCACTCATGCACTGCTGTTGGGACTGCAAAGTAGTACAACCTCTAGGGAAAGTAGTATGGAGATACTGCAAAGAACTAAAAGAAGAACTACCATTTGATCTCTTAATCCCATTACTGGGCATCTACTCAAAAGATAAAAAGATATTCTATAAAAAAGACACCTGTACTCAAATGTTTATAGCAGCAAAATTCACAATTGCAAACATTTGGAAACAACCCAAGTGCCCATCAATACATATATGCATAACATGGAGTACAACCCAGCCATCAAATTCAATGGTGATCTAGCATCTCTTGTATTATCCTGGATAGAGCTGAAGCCCATTCTACCAAGTGAAGTAATACAAGAATGAAAAAACAAGCACCACATGTACTCACTATCAAATTGGTATTAATTGATCAACACTTATGTGCACATAGAGTAGTAACATTCAGTGTGCACTGCACCCATTAGGTGTGAATATACCCATCTCCTCTTCCCCTCTGCCACCTGCTTGACACCTGATGAATATTACTACTATATGTGCACTTAAGTGTTGATCAGTTAATACCAATTTAATGATGAGTGCATCTAGTTCTTGGTTGTCCAATCTTGTGATACTTGGCTTAGTAGAATGGGCTTCAGCTCCATCCAGGATAATATAAGAGGTGCTAGATCACCATTGTTTTTTGTGGCTGAGTAGAACTCCATGGTACTCATATACCGTATTTTATTAATCCACTCATGTATTGATGGGCACTTGGGTTGTGTTCACATCTTTGCAACTGTGACATTATGGTGCAGATGTCTTTTTTATAGAATGTCTTTTCAGTAGATACCCAGTAATGGGATTGCTAGATCAAATGGTAGTTCTACTTGTAGTTCTTTGAGGTATCTCCATATTACTTTCCACAGAGGTTTGCAGTCCCACCAAAAGTATATGAGTGTTCCTATCTCTTTGCATCCACACCAACATTTATTGTTTGGTACTTTTTGATATAAGCCATTATCACTGGAGTTAAGTGATATCTCCTTGTGGTTTCGATTTGCATTTTCCTGATAATTAGAGTTGTTCAGCATTTTTTCATATGTTTTTTGGCCATTAGTCTGTCTTGTTTTCAAAAATTTCTGTTTATGACCTTTGTCCACTTTCTGATAGGGTTGTTTGATTTTTTTTATTGCTGATTTTCCTGAGTTCTATATAGATTCTAGTTATCAGCCCTTTATCGGATGTATAGCATGTGAATATTTTCTCCCATTCTGTAGGTTGTCTGTTTGCTTTCATGATAGATTCCTTGGCTGTACACAAGCTTTTTAATTTGATCAGGTCACATTTATCTATTTTTGTTGTTGATGTGATGGTCTTTGGGGTCTTCTTTATAAATTATTTGCCTAAGACAATATCTATAAGAGGTTTTCCAACATTTTCTTCTAGAATCCTTATAGTTTCATATCTTTGGTTTAAGTATGTTATCCACTGTGAGTTGATTTTTGTGATAGGTGAAAAGTGCCAATCCTATTTCAGTCTTCTTCATGTGGCTATCCAATTTTCTCAGCACCATTTATTGAATAAGGATTCTTTTGCCCAGTGTATGTTTTTCTCTGCTTTGTCAAAGATTATATGTCTATACGAGGATGGTTTTATATCTGGGTTCTCAGTTCTGTTCCATTGGTCTATGTCTCTGTTCTTGTGCTAGTAACATGCTCTTTTAGTTGCTATAGCCTTGTAGTATAGCTAGAAGTGTGGTAAATTGATGCCTCCTAATTTGTTCCTTTTGCTTAAGATTGCTTCGGCTATATGGAATTTTCTCTGGTTCCATATGAAGCAAAGAATTATTTTACAAAGAAATTATGTTTTTTAAAAAAACAGACTGGGCAATACATTTATTTTTCAAAGCAATTGAAACAGCACAAGTTACTAAATAGATATGATTTGCTTCTACTATTGTCATAATATACCATTTACCCTAGTGAATCTATCATCAGGTGAAAAATGTTATTGAGTGATTTTTAAGAAAAGCATTATTAATACCCCAACAACTTGAAGACCTCAGTCTGAGTGATTACTTTTTTTTAAAATATGAAAATTTACTCTTAACAAATTCATGTTCCTTTTATAAATTTCCAAGGACCATTTTAAAATTTACTTTTTCTCATATAAGGCTTAAGTCACAAAGTTAGAAATAAATGCAAACATATGTTTTATATGAAAGTAGTTTTCTTCTTTGATAATATGTAACTATTCTTGAATCTGTAAGATAGTCAACTATCTATACCGGAAAGATACAGTGTATAAAGATACAGAAACAATAACAGAAGTCTAAAACTTATAATTAATGTGATCATATTTCTCCATTTACCTGAAACTGATGCATTTATGTCTGTTATTCCAATATCCCAGGTAGTTTAATATTTTTGTTAGATGTTCTATTTACATGTTAAACAAGTGTTATTCCTACTAGTTGTAGTAATATAAGCCCATGGGTTGGTAGACCTCCACTGGGTGCTGCACACTTCTGATCTTATTTGGTATCATGTGAGACACATGAGCAGTGAACTAAGTTTTCACTTTTATGCATAGTTATATCAAAAAGATAACCAGATATAATCTTTTTATTACTTTTCTGATATTTTAGGCTATGTGTTACTAACAGCTCTTTCCCAAGGCCAGTCTGCAGAGTGCTTGCTAAAACTGAGTGAGATAGGGCACAGTTGCTGGGAAGAGGTACTTCCTTCTAGGTCTTAGGTATGGTGAAAATAACAATAATTTTTTCTCAGCCACTTGATATATATTTAGGGGAAAAATAAAATACATTTTGAAAATATTTTAGCAGATGTATTTTATTGCTTCTCCAGTATAATAAGACATTTTTAGTCAACAAATACACAAGTATTCACATACTGACATATATAATTTTAATCATTTATATTATTTTTTTCACTTTGAAAAATATCTGAATTTGAAAATTAAATAATTTGGATATGTTATTTGAAATTGAAAATGATGTTGCACTTTGTAAAAAGTACATTTCACAACATTTTTCCTACATCTAAACAAAATCTAAAGGCATCTCAAACAACTTAATAAATCATGTCAGATACCTTGTATGGTTTGATAACTATGAAGGAAAAACAAGTATATTTCTTCAGTCTGATTATAGAATTTTTGAGCCCAAAGTAATTTCAATTACTTTTCTATATTTTGTTATTTGCAATGGATTTTTTTTCTTCTTCTCTGTCATTTTCAGTAGCAGTAGCAGCAGCAATTTACTAAATTCCTCTGTATGAGAGCTTCTGATTCTAACAATAGGGCAAGCAGCATATACTATGCTGGAGGGCCAGAGCAATATATCATAAGGAGTATGTACTTGTTCTTAAACCAACAAAGAAAGGCAAATTTACAAGTGAAACAAATAAGGGGGAAAGAGTGGTAATGCCAGGGAAGTAGGTAGAGGATTCAATTCAGCGGTTTCAGAAAGTTGGACCAGAATCTGTCTATCCACCTTCTATCTATCTGTCTGTCCATCTATCTGGCATCTATCAATCATCTCTCAGTAATTTTTCCTGTGTCATTGGAGAGTATGTCACATACATCGTATCTGTATATGTTATTCAACATCTTTATAGAAAATTCCAGAGACAATAGAAGAACTTAAAAAGAAATTTAAATAAAATGCTACATCATCAACTTTTATAATAGCATAGAGGATGCTATTTTCACAAATGATGATTTCAAGTTGAAAAGTGACTCAGTAGATGAGACCATGAATGTGAAATAGTTTTAATGATATCTTAAATTTACTTTGCTTACATTTTCCTCTTCGTATTCACAAAGGGATATGTAAAACAAGATCATATAAAGACCTCTTTCATTAAAAATAAAATAAAATTAGCTGTGAAAAAATACATTTTGTCAGCATTTCATTAGCAGCAGTTTTGCTATTTTACTGGTTTATAAAAAGTGTAGTTCATCTTGCCATGGATAACATATTTAATAAAATACAGGTATTTGTGCTATTCAACACTCTTTTTATCATTGTCTGAAACACTGAGCTTACCCAGAGAACCTTCCCAATTGCTGATGTGGGCATGTAAGGTTAATTGGCTTGCTCCTGCCCTCTCCAGATACCTGCAACTATAGAAAATTGCTTTAAGTTGTTCTCTTGTGGTTATTTCTTCTTATTCTTGTGCCTATCTCATCTGATCACATAAATGCTACTTTGATAATGTAGCATTCATGAGAGATTTTATCAGGCAATGTCCTGATGCCAATAAGCAGGGTAATGCCTTGGCACTCACCACCCTATATTTTCACTTCAAGTTCACATTGCAAACACTATTGAAAAATACATTAGTTTTTGTATTCTTATCACTATCGATTTTCTGCTCAGGGGAAATTTCATTCATTCTCCCTCCTTTTGCTACCATTTCTGTGATAACATCCATTAAAATCAATACTTCATATTTTCCACATTTCTAACAAAATTTCAAGATGTCTCTTTCACCTGCTAAACTCAGACTACCCAAAGTTCGTATTTTTAGGAAACATTCAAGGGCTCAAAAAAGATAGTGGAGTTAGACTCGAAAATACTTTAATTATCTGCCCTGATGATACCATGCATCCAAAATTTTAATTAAGTGAACTTAAATTTTCTTCCAAGAAAGAAGAAATATTAATGATTGATATGATTGAATCAATGAGTTTAAATGACATACCATGTGTGAAAATGCATTTGAACTGCAAAATACTGAACACCTGACACCTACCTGTCGCCAAAGCTGAAAGCTGATTTAGCCTCAACTTCGTCCTCTTCTTCATCTCTCTATGAAATAAGAATACTCAAAAATATTTCTCTAAACTGACCCATTCATCTCTCCTGCCAATGCCCTAGTTAAAGCATATTTCCCATGCACACATCGATTATCTATGTTTATATTTATATCTAATTTTTCATTCATAAATGTTAATGGATCCACATTCCAGATTATTTTATACTACTTAGTTTTTAATTCCCATGTAGGACTTAAAACAACATGCAGCTTTGTTCAAATTATAATTTCCCGTAAACTTTAAAAACCCAAATGTTTCTGTTTCTTCGTCTGCCTGAAATACTTTTTTATTCTGAAATTCTACACTTTGTTAAAAATCCACATAAAATGCTACCTTATTTATAAAATATTGCCTTTAAACAATCAAAATTAATTTCTAACTTGTCTTCCTTATATTTGAAAATAATTTCCACATATTTTATAATATTTATTGCATTTGTTCAGGAAATATAGCTATGGCACCAACCAATCAGCCTTTTCCCTGTCTGCCCACCCCCACTCTACCTGGCACCCCCATCCCCATCACATACTTGCTTGGTCCCAGCTTAAAATATTCTTTCAGATCTAGCCATTTTCCTTTTTGGTTGATATGGCTGATGCCAGATATTGTGTTAATGGTCCCCTCTGAATCCTGGCATAGATCTATGGAGTTTACCTACTGGATTGTAGGGAGAGCTAAAGAATAAGGTATGTGATTCAGGATATCACAGGCTAATGCTTACTTCCAAATGTTATTCATTGAACACATCCAGTTTCTCATTAGTCTTTCTCTTCCAGTGATAGTACATCAGAAATAGAGATTTATCTTTATTACTTATACAATAGCAAAAAGGAGAGGGTCTAGTTACAATTTATTCAACCTAATATATCATAGAAAGACAAAGTTAATAAATTATAATATCTTCTTACTAAAGCATGTTGACTAGTTAAGATGTATCTTTTATTTCACCATATAGTTTGAATAAAACCCCACATACTGTGTAAACTCTAAACACTTGAAACATAACATCATTCTATATATTTTGAAAGAAGGGGGAAAAACATTATATTGTTTAATTAAAAAAATTAAAAAGCAAAGAACCAGGATGATAAACTAACATCAATTCTATTTTTGTTTATTTCAACATCTGCAATTAGATAATGAGAAACAAAAATTAAAACATAACTTCTGCATTTTTCTGTAAAAAATCTAAATGCACTGATATAGAAAACTATCCATAATTTATCACTATGTAAAAAGTCATATTCTAATATAGTATATACAATATAATCCTTTCATAAAGAAAAATAAAACTAGATACAAAAATGCACATATATGTGTACATAAACATTTTTGTTTAATATATATTTATTTAAATCAGAGCATATATTTTGATAATATAGGATCAAATTTTGTGGTATTATAGAAAAATTTATAGGAATTTAAGGTGGGGTCTGGGGCTATATATAACACATATTTTTTTGTGTGGAACTTGATTTTGATGTCGAAAAATATACAGAGAAATACTTGGCAACACAAGCATGAAACTGTTGTGAAAGGCTTCATATAAACCATGACTCATCAACATTGAAATGACAGTAACATCTCAGCATAGCTAAAACTTTATAATAATGATTTGTAGCTTGGGTCAACTTAAATGTGTAGAGGAGGCAAAATTTTACCTTTACCCTCTTAGGATTTTCAGCTGGGCTTGAGAATTAAATTGACATGAGACAGATTAACAGGAGAAACAATAAAAATTTATTTAATATAAGTTTTACTCGATACAGAAGCTCCATAAAAAAAAAAATCAATAAAGACCCAAAGAAGCAGTTAGAGTTGGACACTTATATACTGAGTTGGACAAAGGCATAGTATATTTGGAAAATGTGGTAAGGCAAAGGGGCTTGTGTTAGGGTAATTAATTGGGTGCAGATGTGAGTAAGAAGAAAGGATTCGTTTAACAGGTTTGTACAAATTCTCCTTGGCTTTCATGTCCTCTCCTTGATAAGAACTGTACTTTCCTTTTGGTATAGGGAAAACATCTTTCACATGGGAATTTCATCTCCTACTTTTAAGAACAAGAAGGATTGTCAGAGTGTTCTTTTTGTACCTGTTGTTTTTAAGTGCCTTAAACTCAAAATATTCAATATACCAGCATATTTGGAATGGTGTGTCCTGAACTCATTCAAATGAAATACAAGTCAGTGGACTAATGTAGTAGTGTTAGCTGACCATATATTAAGGGATGTTAGAGAGAGAATCCATCACATAGTCATTAGAGAAAAGAATTTTAAAAGCTTCCACATTGAAGAGTACATATATTTAAACATATTTTCTAAATACTACTGTATTTCAAATTCGTTAAAAGAAGATAGGAGTGATATATAGAAAAATTGAACTAAAGACAGGCAACTACAAATTTAATCCAGCAGTTAGTTAAAAGAAGAGGGACATATTCATATCATACTAAGTAGCCAACTTTAATGGTTTCAAATTGCAATATCTTTTTTCCTGTGTATTTACTTTGAGAGAATCTTTTATAATTCTTAATCAGCCTCTAAAATTTACTGGCAACTCATAATCATTAATTTGAAACTGCTATATGGCATGTAATCATTCATAGCAAATTCTTAATAGTTAGCTGTTGAAGATTTTTGGATTCTATAAAAGCATATAAAAATTTCATGTATAATGCCTATAATATGACCATTGCTGAAGGGAAATAAAGACTGAGGATACACTGGCAAATCCTGCAAAAGGAATTCCACCTCACATTCAGTCCAAAATTAAACATTCACTACTTAACAGAGAAGTTAAAGGTACAATTCCTAAACTAATCAGAGGTTGATAAACCATATCAGTTCATATGAGAATTGTACTTGATTTTTAATGCCAACTTTAGCTTAAAAAGATTCAGGATATTTATCTATAAACAATGGTCAGTTACATGATAACATTTTCTTTACTTTCTAATACAAATATCAAATGGAATTCCCCTGTATAATAAAGTAAGTTATCCAAGAAGCACTGCTGTCCCTTTAAAATGATCAATGAAAAAGAGGATAACATAAAAATATTTCTAGTCTTCCTTGATCTGTTGTGTCCTTATATTGCCTTATGGGATAGAAATTTTTAAATATGCTAGCAAGGGCATGAAGAAGGATTGTAGAAGTTTTGTTAGCATAATGGAAAGAACACATAGGCTTAGTATCAAATCAGCATAGCTTCAGATTATTGGATCTCAAAATTTAGCATACATAAGACTCATCTGAAGGGCTTGTTAAAACACAGTCTTTTTTGGCACATAGCCAACAACACACATAAAACTGCTGTCTTGTGAGCAATGGTATCAGTAGCTCTGGGGATCATTGTTCTCCTACTCAAGTGCTTTGGAGTTGAGAATTTGCTGAACCTCTCAGAGTCTCAAGGATTTCTTCCTTTGTGAGAAAAGAAATAACAGCATTGACTTAATTATCTTTTTCTTTTCTTTCTTTCTTTCTTTCTTTCTTTCTTTCTTTCTTTCTTTCTTTCTATCTTGTTTCTTTTCCTTTTTTTCATTTTTCTATTATAAAAAATATGATCCTTTTGTTAGAACTATGAAAATTTTGGTGTATTTATTAATAAGAACAGCTGAGTAATGCCAATCCTCTGATTTGAAAATCCACAGCCCTTGAATTCCTCATTTGTGTTGATAACACTAGATATATTTAAATAATTAATAATTACTTGTGTGTTTTATCACAGTCCCCAGGACCAAAAAAAAAAAAAAAAAGACAATATTAAAACGTGTTTCTACTGCTTAATAGACAGGCACAGACACAGACATATTATAAGATATCCAGTAGATGTTGGAAAAAGAAAGGAAAAGGTAAAATATTACATGATTTTAAAAATTCTGTTCCAAATAGGAATGACTATATCTACCTTGCACAGTTCCTGGCACAGAGTAGATGTTCATACATATTTGTAGAAGCAGACTTTTTTTTTTTTTTTAGCAAAATTGTACATGTAACCCAGTATGTACAATATAAGAAAACAAAAGTGATCTGAGTAAAGTGGGGTTGGAGGGTCACCGACTTCCCTGTTCTTTCTACTGAGCAACATCTTGAAAAGCTTTGGCTCTGATTTGGATGTTCAATGATGATTCTTACAACTTTAGCATTCTATGAAGGGAAACTATTATAGAATCCATTTCCCTCCATGTGGTGACATCCTCAACTTCAAAAATATTATGAGAGGTGAAATAAATAAACAAGAAACTATGGGTTCCATTCGGCCTAGGGTGCTGGGATAAATGAAATTTCCAGATGTAGAAGACAAAGACACCTGAGAAATTAGGCTTAGCCTGGGCAAGCTTAGGAAAAGCTCTGAAATTTTGCCTGGGCCAGCAACTTGCACACATTGCTAGGTTTCACTTCAGGACTGTCATCTCAAAGGCACAAATGTATTGTTGCCCTCAGATAGTGATGGCCACGGGAAAATGAGGGGCACTTAGCACTTATGTGAACAAATTATATGGTCAGAAAGACTGGAGCATATATTCTCTTTGCCAGTTACTATTAATATTTGCTAGGTCTTGAGAAAACATATAAATGTCTTTAACCTCATAAGCAGTAGATTCAGTTAACCTTTTCATCACATATCACAATTTTTTAAATTTTATTTCAAGAAAATATGAAAGAAGGAACATTTTGGTTACATTTTATATCTTTGCCTCTCCCTTGCAAGGGTTAGAGGTATGCCCCTCCCCTACACAATTCTCACCACATCCCTCAGATAGGGGTCTACCCCCCAACCCTTGAATCCCAGTGAACACCACCACCATTTGAGCACCATAGTGTTAATCAGTCAATACCAATTTGATGGCGAGTAGATGTGAAGCCCATTCTTCTGATCTTGTGTCACCTCACTTTGGATAATGGGCATGGTTCACTCTTCTTTTGTTTATTTATAATAATTACCCATTTCCCAAAATAATTTCCCTGTGTAATCATGCTAATATATAAAATATAATTCATTTTCATGGATTCTTATAAAATATAAATTAGAGACTTGAATGTATGCATTTTAATTTTACATGAATGTCATTTGGCTAAATTACCATCCTGTTTCTTACATATATACACACACATGTATGTATATATGGGACTTTTTAGATCTATTTTCATCACCATGAATCTATGTGCTGCTTAATATTCCATAGAGTTTATTCTCCATATTATACTTAATCATAATATCATTTGCAAGTATTTAATAGTTACCACGTTAAGAGAGTTTTCTTCTATTTCAGGTCTGTTAGGATTTATTTTTTAAACTATAAGTGTTAAATTTTATCAAAAGCATCCTATAGCCATGATGGAAACCAGTCAATATACAGAGACTAGTTTCTTAGTGTATTGTTTTTTTCATTTGCATGTTATATTAGAGGTGCTGAAATATGTAGGGTTAAATTAATATTACATTTTTTTGCATTATTCATGTAAACTTTCAGGACTTATCTGCCACAATTGCAATATTTCAAGATCATGCTAACATGTATGTATTGACTGTAAGGTTGATTTTATTGTTCATTTTAATTTTAGCATAGCAGTTTCATGTTTTAGATCTTTCTTATTTCTTTATTAATGGACACCACTATTGAATTGAAGTTGTTTTATTATTTTTTTTACTACAGACACACACATACACATACATACAAACTAGTATTATACCAAAGTACTCACCAACCAAAAATATCAAATATTCTTATTTGTTCTTTTTTTGGTCAGATTTTTTAATTAAAAAAATTAAAAAAAGACAAACTAGTAAATTTACATTTTCCCTTAGTGAGTCCTCAATTCTGCCCTCAAATCTTTCTAAAGACAACCATTACCATGAATGTTGAGTAAGTAAATCATTTCAGCCCATATTGCAGCATCATTATTTTGAAACAGTTTTATTTTTCCACCTTCCCTTTTGTTGGATGATTTGGAATCCACAGCTCAAAGTCCTATAATTTTGATAGTCATCCTAAAATATTCAACATCCATACATAGCATTGGAGAAATTATTGACTTTCTCCTACTCAAAGCCAGATTCAAAGGTGTGCAACCTGTGCAGTTGCACAGGGCTTCATGCTCAGAAGGAGTTTGTACTTGATTCAATGTTCTGTTTCCACCTTCTTTAAATTTTTAATAATTTTACCTCAGAATTTAGGTTTTTAAAGTGAAGTCCAATGGGACGATGAAACGTGTGTGAGCAAAGGATGATTACCAGGTGGGCCTGATCTAATCACA
>CAUYPO010097844.1:0-43063 GCA_963574435.1 Cheirogaleus major | reverse complement strand
ACACCTAAGTGGACATATAGGAATAACATTTGTCGGGTGTTGGGCGGGTGGGAGGGGGGAGGAGGGGATGGGCATATACAAACATAATGAGTGAGATGTGCAACATTTGGGGGATGGTCATGCTTGAGGCTCTGCCTCGAGAGGGGAGGGGGGCATGGGCAATATACATAACCGTAATATTTGTACCCCCATAATATGCTGAAATAAAAAAAAAAAGAAAATTAATGATATAAAACAGCAATCTCCTTCTCTGTTTTTGTGTGTGTGTGTGTGTGACAACACGATGGTTTCAGCACAAGCAACATAGACCCATGTGCAATTTCTGGCTCCATTTCTGTAATTCACCCTGCCTTTTCTCTTAAGAAAGTACATTGAAATGCAAATATGTGACTGTAATATTATTGTGATAACCTTAAATCTTCTGAGTTACTGTTAAAAGTTAATCATTTGCAAACTTTGATATTTCTACTATGACTGGTATTAGGTTGCTTGCAACACATCAGTGTGTCCTGTTGAGACCTGCTGATGTAAATATTGAAGGGAGAATGTTTGAGCTAATTATTAACTAAGTTGTTTGTAGGAATTATCTAGTGTTTGTAGAATTAATGTACCAATCTCTTTCTTGTCAGTTCCAGCAGGAGAGACAGAGCCCCAATTTGGTAATGCTGAGAGGTTGAACTGGAATTACCATCTATACTGGGAACCAATAAATCATTTCAGTTATCTAGAAGTTATTTATTTGTCTTGGTTCATCTCACAGATTTGGACTGACCTCCCCAATCAGGTTAAATAAACAAGGTTTTACTGAACATTAAAACTTTTGAGAAAGCCCAAGTCAATGGACAGTGATGCTCTTTTCATTCTAAGATTATTGATTTAGATTTCTCAACTGCACACTACTTAATCTTTGGCTGCAGGTTGAATCCTATGGATGCCAGGTATGACTTTCTTTAGGCCACTTGGAGACCTATCTAGTACTTGACCTGCAGCTTTTGCCTCTAGAATGATAGACCTATCTGTGCATAATTTACAGAAGCAGTTGATACTTAATGAAAGGACATAATGAAATGTTTTTCATGCCAATGTCACATGGAATACATGTGTGTTAGACCCTAAAGTTTGGAGCAATATTCTGTGCTGATTATACCTTGCACTATCATTTTGGTATTGTAGGGTCTTTTAAAACGCAGCCATGAGTCTGCATCCTGCATGCAAGGAATTGCCTAGAAACAGGGCAATGAATTAAAAATGTCACAGCTCCCTTTGCTTAACATTTCCTATTTTTCAGGAGTTTGTTTTGCAACTTTAATATTATTAATCTACACAACCTTTTTTCCATTCAGAATTTATATCAGAATCAAGCTAATAAATTAAAGATGAGTTAGGTCATTGTTGGGTGGTTTAACATAGACCTAGTATGTTAATCCTGATGTGCTTGTTACTAGGGTTTTAAAATTTTTATTATTATTATTATTTTTTCTGCCTCGTAGCTGTGGTTAGGCAGCAGCAATAAATCAGAACAAAGGAATGAAGGTATTGCGGCTTTAGGGAAAACATGTATTAGAAAAAATTGGTTTGGCACTAAGGACTGTGTTGCATTAAGATGGATTTTAGAGATACAGAGGTAAGAGAATGTAGACAAATAAATTGCATAAATAATCTGAGAAATAGCAAGTCTGTACAGACCCGGAGTAACCCTGTAAGCTACCATCAACAGGACCTCCTAATTCCTGTTCAAACAGACCAAACAGGTACTCTCGACTTAAACAAATAGCCAGGAGAAATGGGCACATGGCTAATGCTAGAGAAAGTGGGAGGAATAGATAAAGCTCTTTAAAATAGCCCAAAGGACTGGAATAATAGAAGTCAGTGTGGGAGTCTGACAAGGCATCTTCTGTGAATAGGACTTTATTGCCACTTCAGGCACTGATATTGCAAACGCAGACTAAGACAACCAGAAACTGGGAGGCTCACAGTGCAACTCATGAGTGCCTCAGAATGCAGTTCTCTGCAATAGGGAATTCATATTATCAGCCAGAATTTGGAAGAGACAGGAAGTATTCAGATTAGCTTGAGCATATGAATAAAGATGTGGTGTGAGAGATAGAGGTGATGGGAAAAAGATAGGACTGGTGCAGAGCCCTAAAGAAGAACAAGGATGCCGGGAAGTGCAGCAAAAATAGAAAGAGCAAAAGGGACCTCTCAGTAGCCTAAATGGTACCTGAACTCAGAGATCCATATGTTCTGGAACAGATTTTATACTTAACTAAAGCATAAAAGCTTTATAAATGAGGAGAGACAGCTTGTTTGAAGCTCTGAACTTGCTTTTGTGGATCAAATATGCCTGCTTTGTCTCTAGTTCTTTAATCTAAGTTGGTCCAGGCATGTATCATTATGCAGGGAGCAGACTCTATCCTCATTCTTACCTTTTATGTTCTCTAGGCCTTCTTCCCATTTGTTCACTTGACCAGCTATTCCCTGGCTCTGATTCAGTCCCCTGGAATCTGCTTCAGGCTCTGCTTCTCACTGGGCCCGTCTACTCTTCCTTATTGACCTTTCCATTATCCTTTTTTATTCAGCTTCCCCAACAAGATGTAGACAGGATGTGACTGCTAAGCCATGGGTGGTTACCTCCAAGACAGCATTAATCACGACAATGACCATTCTATCCATAGAGCCTGGGTATTCATTGTCATAAAAATTGAGTGTATTTCTTTGGCTTCATAGGTTTGCAATAGCTGGAAGCCCTAACACAGGTAGAGGTAATTTGATCCCTTTCCTTCTCTTTTTATTCAAATAAGAATATTATATGGACTCTGATATCAAGAAATTTACAAATTAATATGAATGATTAAATATAATTATGGAAAGTTCATAACAGAAAAAAGTAAACAATTGTTTTTAAGAACAGTAAAAAAATAATCACAAATCAGCGAGATTCACCTTACTCATGTGTTGGAAAGACTGATCTGTAACTATGCCAACTTTCTGTAAATTTATAGTTTTAATAAAATTCCTAATAAAGTCAAAAAAAAAAAAAATAATAAAAAAAAAAAAATAATCACAAATCAGCACATGATTACTTGGCAAACGAATGGGTACTAATTGTTGCAAAACTTCAAATGCATGAGAGAAAGACCACTTCAAACTAGTGAGGTACCTGTCATGCTTATTAGGGCAAGTTGAAGGTTTAGACTACAGCTCTTGTGGGTGTCCAGAGCTCTAGGTCAGAAGAAGGGAAAGGAAGAGAGGGTATTTTACAGTATGGCTACTAACAAGTAGCTGATGCGAAAGGATATGGACAAATCTCATCCTTTACACTGAATTTTTATTGCAACATTTTATATATCATCCTGTGAAGAGATGTGTATCCCCATGATCTTGAACCACAATCTTGAAGCATCTAAAACTTGATAGTACATTTCTTCGGAAAGCCTGTGAAATGTGAATTGACAGGAAATTCTGTCTGCAGGTCAGCATATGCAGCCTAAGAAGTCTGTGCTCTTCAACCAGCCTGAAGTTAAAACCAGGATATTTTCCCTCTTTGGTTAAATGCTAGCTAAATTCATATTAATATTGCACTGTCAGTATTTTATTTATTTGTCCTGATGCCACATTTCCTCTCCCAAATCTCTCTTGCATAAATGATTTACTATTTGTTCCTAAAGCTGAAGATTTTATGCCTTGTCTCTTTTTTCAGATAAGAGGATATTGCAGCAGCTTTCCTTTTGTGCTGCTGATGGTTTTTATTTTGTTAATTCAAAGTTCAGCAGAGTAACTAGCTTAGCAAGGCACCAAAAACCAAGAGGTTCAGCCCTTGAAATGACTAAGACAGTAAATCTTCACTGGCCCATTATCACACAGAACCCTGTTGAATTTGCTTCTCTAAAAAGTCAGTTAGCAAAGTGTGGTTCTTAAAATAGGTTTTCCATTTTCTTAACTCTCCAAACTAAGCATATTTAACTACAGGACACTTAAGGTCCTTAAGATTAAGTTTAGAAAAAACAGTTTTACAATGGAAACACATAAATCTTAAAGGATGTTTTTTATTTAAAAAAAATGGGAGCAATGCTTTGTGGGTGTACCCTCATTAGGTTTTCACCTTAGGTCTTCACACAGGAATGTAAAGTGCTCTACATTCAGGACAAGGATTATGTGATTTTTTAAAAAAAAAATTTCAGTTTCTTTAAGGTGGCACTTGGGATGTTAATTTACATTAAGAAAGTTACATATCATAATTCTTTATGGTGGCGGTCACTAGACTAAGCTAAAAGATTTAAAATATAAACAAAAATCAACCAACAAACTCACAAAATTAATTAATTAGGTAAATAATGAACTGCTTTCCAGACTCAAAATGCAAGTCAATAGAAAGTCTATTTCATACTAAAGGTTGCAAGCACAGTAAAGATGTGACCCTGGAAACTTTTCTGTTTCCCATCTTTCCTCCCTTGGAATCTAGGGAATAAATTGGCCATAGAACCCCACATTACTATCAGAATGTTCCACCAGTTTCCTGAATTGCCACTATTCTTTCCAGGTTTCTAGCCTGTAGACCTCTGGAAGCAACAAGTACTCCATGTTCAAGAAAATTGATAAGAAATAAAGAAGAATCAACTTAGTAGTTAGGTGTCATTGGGGTTAGGGCAACTGATTGCATTGCATGCCAAAAAAGGAAATAGCAAAACTCTGTTAGAATGCTTCTATGATCCTATGTAAATAAATTTCTCCAGTTTTAACCAGTTATATTTCTATTTGGGAATATTTGTTATATATAACACAATTTAGGTCTATATGAGGGGTCTTATCAAAAGTTCATGAAAAATATGTATCATGAAAAAACTATGGATTTCAAAAATTTTTGGCACCAGAATAAACTCATACTAACTTGTCATAACATGTCTGAACAGGATCCAGTTTGAGGCACTAAAAAGAAGAAGAAGAAGAAGATATCAGTTTGAAAAGAGCCCCATCAGAACAACACAAATTCTACTAAAATTGAAGCAAGAACAAATGTCAAATTTATGGTGAAACTTGGGTGGAAGAACGATGAAATCATTGATGCTTTACCCAAAGTTTATGGGGATAATGCCCTAAAGAAATCAGCAGTTTACAAATGGAAAGTTCATTTTAATAATGGATGAGATGATGTTGAATATGAAACAGCAGCAGACCATCCTTATCAGTCCATTTGCAAGAAAAAAACTTATCTTGTTCATGCCCTAACTGAAGAACACTAACGATTAATAGCAGAAACAATAGCCAACACCATATACATCTCAACTGGTTCAGCTTACACAATTATGACTGGAAAATGAAAGTTGAGCAACCTTTCTGATATGCCAAAACTGTTGCAATCAGATCAGCTGCAGACAAGAGCAGAGCTTTCAATGGAAATTTTATACAAGTGGGATCAAGACCTTGAAGCATTTCTTCAAAGAATTGTAACAGGAGATGAAACATGACTTTACCAGTATGATCCTAAAGACAAAGCATAATCAAAGCAATGGCTACCAGGAGGTGGAAGTGTTCCAGTCATAGCAAAAGCAAACTGGTCAAGTAAAGTTCATGGTAATAGTTTTTTTTTAATGCTCAAGGCATTTTGCTTGTTGGCTTTCTGGAGGCCCAAACAATGAAAACATCTGTTTATTAGGAGAGTGTTTTAAGAAAGTTAGCCAAAGTTTTAGCAGAAAACAACCCAGGAAAGGTTTACCAGAGAGTCCTGCTCTACCACAACAATGTTCCTGGTCATTCTCTCATCAAACAAAGGCAACTTTGTGAGAGTTTTGAATGGGAAATTATTAGCCACCTTGCAATTCTGATTTGGTTTCTTCTGACTTATTTTTGTGTCCTAATCTTAAAAAAATCTTTAAATAGCATCCATTTTTCTCCAGTTAATAATGTAAAAAATACTGTATTGACATGGTTAAATACCCAGGACCCTCTCAGTTCTTTAGAGATGGACTAAATTGCTGGTATCTTTGCTTACAAAAGTGTCCTGACCTTGATGGAGTTTATGTTGATAAATAAAGCTTATATTTTTAATTTGTATCTTTTAATTCCATTTTCCCATAAACTTTTTGAAGTCCCCTTGTATAGTATTTTTTCTCTTCCAGAAAATTGTAGAATAATTTATAATCTAAAATGGAATACACATTTTAGTATATCGCTCTAAAAAATACAGATCAAGCCAATGAAAATAAATGAGAGCATAAGGAATTTGATTAACACAATTCAAAAACTAAATATCATAGATATGCAGACCTTTGTAGCCAATGAACAGAAAATATATAGTTTTTTTTTCAAACACCTATGGAACTTATATAAAAATTGATCATACTAATATATCATACTACAAAGACAATCCCAATAAAATTCTCAAAGTTGAAACTATAGAAGTTATATTCTGACCATATTGCAATTAAAATACACACACACACTAGCCCTCAAGACCACCCATTTGGAAATGTTAAAAACAGGCTTCTAAGTGGCTAATAAATTAAAAAGAAAGAAAAAAGATGAGATCATAGAACATGTGAAAATGAGAGACAACAGCAACTTTACATATCATAAACTATGAGAGTCAGAGAAATGTGTCTTGAGAATAATCTGCCATTGCCTGTTCTGAAGATAGAGTAAGAGGGCCATGAGGCAAGAAATGTACTAACCTCTAGAAGCTTGGAAGAACACTTAGCTTACAGCCAATAAGAAAATGGAGATCCTAGTCCGACAAATGCAAGGAACTGAATTCTGGCAACAACCTGGGTAAGCAGGAAATGGATTCTCCTCTAAAGCCTCCAAAAAGGAACACATCCCCACAGATGCTTTGATTTTAAATCGGTGAGACCCATGTTGGACTTCTAACCTACAGAACTAAAAAATTATAAATTTGTGTTGTTCTAAGCCAATAAATTTGTGATACTTTGTTATAGCAGTAATAGAAAACTAATATAGATGCTTGGTACCTGAAAGTGGGGTGCTGCTATAACAAAGAACTGAATAAGTGGAAGTGGGTTTGGAATTGGGCAGTTGGTGGAAACTGGAAGAATGATAAAGAGGCTGATAAAAATAAAAGTCTGGATTGCATTGAACAAACTGTTAGCAGAAATATGGACTTTAAGGAATTATGTCCTATAGTTATGTAGAAAGCAGAATTTGTAAAAAATAAAATAGGACATTTAGCTGAGGAGATTTCCAAGTACAGTGTTGAAAGTACAACTTGGTTTCTTCTAGTTGCTTATAGTAAAACATAAGAGAAAAGAAATAAATTAAAGACACAACAGGAAAACAAATGGAATCCAGGATTTGATGATTTGGGAAATTCTCAGCCTACCCAGATTATAAAAGACATGAAAATTAAGACATTCACTGTCAGGGAAGGGTACTGTAAAGAAAAAGCTGAGGGTGTAGCTGCAATATCTTGTGTTAATATCTCAAAAAGATCAAAAGGCCAGAGTATTCTATCACAAAAAAGTTCTTTAAAGAGATTAAGGGTGTGGCTCACAGATCCTCTCAATCAAATCAGAGAGCTTC
The DNA here is from genome assembly GCA_963574435.1 of Cheirogaleus major. Classification (NCBI taxonomy): domain Eukaryota; kingdom Metazoa; phylum Chordata; class Mammalia; order Primates; family Cheirogaleidae; genus Cheirogaleus; species Cheirogaleus major. Next base: position 35,530 of record CAUYPO010097844.1, on the reverse strand, counting down.
TAGGAAACTTAAAGATTTTGTCTCTCAGGAATCTCAGCAAAAATTAAAAGTAGAGGTAGGATTATCTAGGAAAATCTGTAGATAAGGTTCTTACCTGTAACATACATGGAAATACACAAGGATTTCAGAAATTTTATATCTTCAGAAACACTGTCAATGTAGATCAAAAGAAATAGAGAGAGTATGAAAAGAAAGAAGGAAGAAGACTTCCAAAATTCTACAGGCTAGACAGGCTGGATAGACTGAGAATTTCTCAAATCATCAGCCTGTAGGAAACAGGCTGACAAGAATATGCAGCTGCAAACATGTGCTTCCTTTCATTAAAAAAAAAAAAAAGATTTTAAAATGATTTTTTAAAAATGCCATGTGCCATTGAGGATAATTCTCAGACCTTGAAACTTAATGGAGTTTCTCCAGGTGGATTTCAAAATTGCTTGGGATGACGAGTGACCTCTTTCTTCCTTTTTTCCATTTTCTCTTTTTATGAACTGGAATATGTCCCACCATTGTATTTTGGGAGCAAATAACTTGTTTTCTAGTTTCATAGGTCCACAGATGGAGAGGAATTGTACTCTAGTATAGATTATACCCAGAGCCTCACCCATACCTGATGATAGAAAACTAATATAATATGTAAGCAAAATGCAGTAAAACCTACAATTAAAAATTATCTTTTTATTTAAAAGATATTCAACAGCCCTTCTTTCATGTTTACTTGTTCAAAGCACTGTACTTAAATATAGTTAGTTATGTTATTTATATATAGGTAATAGTTGTTACTATGACTTTTAAAGATCAGTGTAAATGCAAATTTAAAAATTACCATCTTTATGAAGTTTCATTTTCTTTTCAGAATAAAAATGAGGATCTCAATAATCTTTTCCCATAAAAAGATTACACTGTAATCCCGCATTTTACTAAAGTTATTCTTATCACCAATTAGCATAAAGTAATTTACATATAAATTTTAGTCTAATATAGCCTCATAGGACCTTTGGGAGGTAAAATGTATCTACAAATATTATCCCATTTTACAGAAGAGAAAATAGATACTTGGAGGAGAAAAAAAGCTCATCTACAGGAACACTGAAAATTAGTGACTGACTTAATAAAAGGCAAAAGATTTATACGATCTGAAGAGAAACCAGAGTATGACTTAGAATGGAATATTATTTAGCTATAAAAAAAGAAGGAAATCCTGTCATATGGAACAACATGGAAGAACTTTGAGGACATGATGCTAAGTGAAATTAGCTAGTCACAAAAAGACAAATACTGAATGATTTTACTTATATGAGGTATCTAAATTGTCAAACTCTCAGAAACAGAAAGTAGAATGGTGGTTCCCAGAAGATGAGAGGAGGGAGAAAATGGGAATTGTTCAATACAGATTTTCCATTTTGCAAGAGAAAAAGTTTTGGAGATCTGTTATAAAACAAAGTGCACATAGTTAACACTAATGTACTGTACACTTAAAAATGGTTAAGATGGTAAATTTTGTGTTTTTGACCACAACAAAAAAAAAAACTTTAGCATTATTATATTATACTGAATCCACAAATGGCATAATTACAAACCAATTCCTACTTTAAGAATTCCAGAGAGTTAAAGGGGTTAAACATTTAATTGAAATGTAATATTGAAACTAAACTGTTAGTGTGCTACTTTAATATTATTGAAGTACTAATCAATATATTAAAAGACATTTAAAAAGTTACTTCCTACAGAAGAATGATCATCCAAAGAATAACATTAGCTCTTTTCATAATATACAGAGAATGTTTTTTCAAGCTAATTAAATCCAATGCATTTTTACAGCAATTAACAATATATGGTTAATTATTTACTATGCAGGGTTTGCTATATAGCATTAATTGTGATGAACTCATTTGGCTTTTTCTAAGAATAGGAAATATATTGGTTTGGGAAGTATGGTATTTATGATGTTTTATCATAAGTTAGACTTAAATTAATGAACCTTGGAACTTTATATGAAAAATAGTTTTCTAAATAAGTTTTAATTTTGAGTCAAAAAATATCTTTTAGGGAATAATTTTTGTAGATTTGACATCTGTATATGATAAAGTCTACTCCAAATTAAAAATATATTTGAGATATCATCTTTATGTAAATCACTGTACTTGGCATCATGAGAAATATAAAAATGAATTGCTGCAATCCCTGGACTCAAGGATCCTGTGTTACCAAGGTAATTTGAAGAATTTCTGATTCCTTAAACTGTGTTCCAATGAATTATTTAACTTTATAACTCTTCTTGATTCCTCTCTCACCAAGCAGTTTAAATTCTTTTTGCCTATATTAAGGTGGGTCTCAAACCTGGGTCAAAGTTGAGTCACCCGAGGATCTTTTAGAATATACACAGGTGAAGACTATATCCCTCACCATTCCGACTTACATTGTCCACGGTGGAACCTAGACATTTGTGTTTTAAAAAATGACCACGTGCCTGGGGCTTGGGAATGGCGAGTGACTGCAAAAGGGTAGAAGGTTTATCTTTAGTGTGATAGAAATGTTCTAAAATTACATTGTGATGAGGGTTGTACAACTCTATACATTTACTAGAAATCATTGAATTCTCCACTTACAATAAGTGAGTTTTATGGTATATAAATTATACCTCAATAAAGTAGATTAAAAAGAAAAAAAGCTATGGGATATGGCCAAAACGTTACCCAGAGGAGTGTATAGTCTTTACATTTATTGAAGAGAAAAAGACTGAAAATAAATGAACAGAGTATCCAACATGAGAAATTGGAAAAATAACAAAAACAACAAAAATAGAAAGGAAAATAAAGATACAAACGAAAATTTGATAGGAATAAAGCCAGTGATCCAAGAACTAGTTCTTTAAAAAGAGCAATTTAATGAACAAACTTCTACTAATTCTAATAAATAAAAAAGTATAATAACAACACTGATAATAAGATAGGCATATAACCACAGAATCAGGAGATGTTAAAAATATTAGAATAGTATATGCAACTTTATAACCATACATTAAGAAACTAGATGGAATGGAAGAATTTTTAGGAAAATATGTTTGCCAAATTATATATAAGAAAAAGTAAAAAATAGGCCAATATTCTTAAATTTTTAAATGTTCGTCAAACATATTCTTCCCCAAAAAGTCCCAAGCCCTGGTGATTTTGTGGGTAAATTTTCTCAAACTTTCAAGATACCGATAACTTCTATGTCATTTAAACTGGTTCAGAGAATAGAAACGAGATAGCAATCTGTCAAATTCCCCTTCTATGAGGTTAACATAATATTTACATCAATACCAAACAAAACTAATACAAAAGAAAGAAACAAAGAAAAACTTGTAGCCCAGTCTCATTCACAAATATAGATACAAAGAACTAAATTAAATATTAGCAAACTAAATATAGCAGTATTTGAAAAATAAATACATCATGATCAAACAGAATTTAGAAATAGAAGGATAGTTTAGCATCAGAAAATCTATTATATTAATTCATGGTATTAACATATTAAAGGTCATTTGCTCATTTTGATAAATTCAGAAAAGGCACACCAATTCTTGACAATTTTTTTCATAAGCTAGAAATATAACAAAACTTAATTTGATAAAGGTTATGTATCTCTCTGATATCAACAGCAAACTTTATATGAAATTTTAAAGCACTAGAGAGATCTTCCCATTGGAATCAAGTATAAGACAAAAATGTATCATCATTAATATTATTCAACAATGTTCTGGACTGGCATTAGCTCAGCAGTTTCTTCAACAAAGTATCAACACTGTTCTAGAAACCCTAACCAATGTAGTAAAGAAAAAAAAATTCTTTCTTTTTCTGTAGATAAATAAATAGAGAGTATTACTCTCCCTAGTATAAAGACAACTCCAATAAATAAATAAATAAAAATAAACAAATGGCAAACACCCAATAGGAACAAGGTCAAAGAATGTGAAAAAGTAGTTCACAAAAGAACAAAATGCTAATATCTAGTAAGCAAATGAAAAGGCATTCAGCTTCACTGGTGGCTGGGAAAATGCAAATTAAAAATGAGATTCCACATTTATCTGTCAAATTACAAAAAATTAAACATTAATAAAGTCCAGGATTGCCAAAGGTATGCAGGAAAAAAACTTACACACTTCTGGTGCAAGGTGAATTGGGACAACCAATTTGGAGTGACAAATAACTGTCAAACATTATCAAAATGTGACAATAACTATCAAAATTAAAAATATTTTAAACCCACACTTTTAGATGTACACTCTATGGAAATACTTGCACAAGTGTGAATGGACATATGTACAAGAAACATCATTTGTAATAGATAAAAATATAAAACAATGTAGATGTCCAACAATAAGGCAATGATTGAACAGATGCTGAAATAGCCATAAAATGAAAACCTCTATAGCCATTTAATGATTAAAGGTAAGTCTGATGAATTATTAAGTGAAAAGTTATGTAACCGAATACAGAGTATGATTTCATTTTTGTGAAAACAAATAATGTGTGTACCTGAATATTCTTCAAAAACATCTAGAAAGATACCAAAAGTTTGATTGTGTCTACTTCTTGAGAATGGGTGTGAAAATTGGTGGTAAGGGTACATGAGTAATTGGAGATTTTTACTTTCTACTTTATAAATTATTTATACATAAATTTTATAAATAATTCTATAATATATTAATTAAGTTACTTTTCCAATAAAAATAATAAAACCAACACATACAAAGGGATATGACAAAGTCAGAATATATTTTATAGGAATTTACGCTTTAAAGCTGAGCAGAAGTCAAATAAACTGTAACCCCCCAAAATCCTAAACAAGAAAGAATTTTGAACCCTCACTCCATTTTTTATGCATTTGTGTGAATTGCAAAAATAACCACAAAATTTAGGGATTTAATTGGTATCAGAACCAAACCTATATATTTTTTAGAACCACACAATAATGGAACATTCAAATATTACGTGCATGCTGTTTTGAATCTTGGCCCATCCACACAAATGGACAACACCACAGACATCGGTGCCCTCCCTCTGGAGTTCCTCCACCTTTTCACTCCAGGAAAGCTACTACTCACTCTCATCTTACCTGGTTCCTCCTCACCCATTCTCAATTTCAACATAAGTTGGCTCCTAATCATTCCTCCCTTCTTCTTTTATTTTTGAGACAGAGTCTCACTCTGTTGCCCAGGCTAGAGTGCCGCGGTGTCAGCCTCGCTCACAGCAACCTCAAACTCCTGGGCTCAAGCAATCCTTCTGCCTCAGCCTCCCGAGTAGCTGGGACTACAGGCATGCGCCACCATGCCCGGCTAATTTTTTTCTATATATATTTTAGTTAGCAAATTAATTTCTTTCTATTTTTAGTACAGACGGGGTCTCGCTCTTGCTCAGGCTGGTTTGAACTCCTGACCTTGAGTGATCCTCTCGCCTCGGCCTCCCAGAGTGCTGGGATTACAGGCGTGAGCCACCGCGCCCGGCCCCTCACTTCTTCTGCACTGATGTCCATGTTTTGCTTTCTGTGACCTATTCCAGGATATCACCTCTGGTATTTTTTTCCCTCCAGCCTCAAATGTGTTCCTCATTATATCCTAACCAGCTATACCTTCCCTCAGCTACCTCATCTCCTCTGTAACCTAGTGACAGAAAAGCATAGGATTCTGTTCACCTGATATTGTATAGTGGTCCATAGTAGAGTTCTCTGTCTTAAACATAAAACTTTATTTGAAGAGAACAGAAACTTTAAGAAACTGGTATAACTCCAGTACTACATTATGGATAATTATAACACAAACATTGGTTAATGCTCAGGTCTTATCTTTTTTATTAGCTTTAAACCTTTAAAAGTAACATCATGTAGTCTAATGGGGAAATTGCAATTTCCAAATCTCTAGCCTTGAATCATTGGTTAATAAATGTTCCTAATTTGGTTTGCTTGGTTGATTTTGAAATATGGACAGCCTCTGGTTTAGAATTTAAAACTTTCAAATTAGAAGAATACTTAGAGATCAATCATCTTATTCAGGGGTTTCTGAGCTCACTGGTGGGCCAATGTATAGCTATTAGAAGAAGAAGAAGGAGAGCGAGGAGAAGGAGAGCGAGGAGGAGGAGGAAGAAAAGGAGGAGAAAGAAAAGAATTTTGACCAGTAATACAAATATAGTTCTAAAGCTGAATAATCACACTTATTCTTCCAAAGCACACAGGCATAAGTCTACAGATCTAGTCTAAAACGGCAAGTATATTTGGTTTCAATCTGGATTCTAGATTAACATCAAATATGGTGGCTTTTGCTTTTATTTCAGTAGTTTCTTCAAAGAAGGATATACTTTTCCACAACTAGGCAGATCCAAATATTAGCCAGAATTGGCCCCATAGCCATAAAATTCAGAATACCAGGATTCATATGCTTGCCTCTAAAATTTCAGAGATTTGGCATTGCTTTCAGTTCAATGACTTTTTCTTAAAATTGAGCAACATGACTAGAGAAGATTTATCAATTCACAGTTTATAAGGACAATTGAAGAAACTCATAGCATGAGTTAGGCTCATCAAAATTAGTGAATCTCTTGAAATTGTGACTTAATTTCTATTAAGTAGTCATACAATATTTCAAAATCTGTGATTCCCCTGAGCCAACGGCAGCAATTCAATGAGAAATGGATGAGGATTTCAGATAATACCTGTAAAATCCACACGGTCAGTTTGAGCCTCGATATCTCTACTTCCTTAAACAAATAAGTGATGTATTTGTTTTTTTCTTTCTCAGCCTTAAGTTCCTCAAATGCTGGCCACATCATTAAGAAAATACAATTTTGTGAGCCTTGGTGGAGTTGCATTTAATTTAGAGGCATTTAATTACTCAAAGACCAAAGAGCAAAGCAAATTTCAATTTAAAAAAATCAAATAAGTTTCCATGACTCAACTCTTCAACTACTTTAAAATAAATAGATGCTGCCTTAAATTCTGTCAAATATCCTATATCTTGACAACAATGAAAGGAATTAACATGAATAAAATTCACTATCTTCCATCACCTTAAACAATATTTCACATTTGAAAAGTTTACAGCACTGGTTTCTGGTGACTGAAATAAAAGAAAGACCTTTTCTTTAAATTTTAATTAGCTGATGGACACTCTTCTCCTTTTTCTTATAGGTTCCCCACTTTTATAAAGGAAGGTGGGAAGAAAATATCTTAGCTGAAGGGAGTGTCCTATAAAGTAACAGGTTTCATACTTGCCTATGGCTGGTAATCTCTGAAGGTAGCTACAAAAGAGGATTTCTAAAACATTTAATAAGCAATGGCTCAAACATTTGTATAAGTGGTCAAACTTCCAAGATGACTAATTTAAAAGATAATACTCCTTTTGGATAGGATTATTTTAAAAATAGCAGCATCACTATCTTTGCCTGGTAAATCCAATTCTTAAATATCCTTTAAAATAATTTAAAAAATCAGACCTATAGTAATGACTACAATTCATTTTTTAAACATTTTATTTTGAAATAATTATAGAATCACAGGAAGTTGCAAACATAGTATAAAGAATTCCATGTACCCCTCATGGTGACATCTTATATAGCAATAGTACAATATCAAAGCTAGGAAATTGGCTGGGCATGGTAGCTTACTTCTGTAATCCCAGCACTTTGAGGCCAAGAGTTTGAGACCAGCCTGGGCAACATAGTGAGACTCTGTCTCTACAAAAAAAATTTTTTTAAATTAGCCGGGCATGGTAGTATGCAACTGTAGTCCCACCTACTTGAGGGGCTGAGGCGGGAAGACTGCTTGAGCCCAGGAGTTTGAAGTTGCAGTATGATCGCACTACAGCCTGGGTTAATGTACCAATAATGGTTGACATGTTATTCATTTGTCATCATATTTTTAACCTGCATTGATTTGTGTGTGTGCACGTGTGCACAGTTCTATGCAATTTTGTCCTACGTATAGATTTGTGTAACCACACTACAATCAAGATACAGTGTTCTATTGTTGCGAAAGAACTCCTTCATGCTGTTTGTATTTATGTTCCCCCACCTCACCTGCTTCCTTGTTACCTGGCAACCACTAATCTGTTCTCAATCTCTACAGTTGTTTTCATTTCAAATATGTTATATAAATGGAATCTTACTCCATGTAACCTTTTGAGACTGACTTTTTTTCATAAAGCAGAACACCCTTGAGGTTCATCCAGGTTGTTTCATGTGTCAATAATTCATTCGTTTGTATTGCTGAGTGGTATTCTATGGTATGAATGTACCAGAGTTTGTTCAATCATTCACCCACTGAAGGGCATTTGGGTTGTGTCTAGTATTTTGCTAGTACAAATAATGCTGTGATAAAGATTCATGTTTAGGTTTTGTGTGAGCATAAGTTTTCATTTTTTCTGGGATAAATGCCTGAGGGCAATTGCTGAGTCACACGTTTAGTTTTGTAAGAAAATACTAAACTGTTTTCCAGAGGGGCTGTACCATTTTACATTCCCACCTACAATGTATGACAGATCCAGTTTCTCTGCACCTTTGCCAGCTCTTGTTATTATAACTATTTTTTCATTTTAGCCATTCTGATAGGTGTGTCGTGATGCCTCATTGTGGTTTCAATTTGCACTTCTCTAATGAATAATGATGTTGACCATCTTTGTGTGTGCTTATTTGCCTCCCCTACATTCTCATCTGCAAAATGTCTCTTCATGCCTTTTGCTTATTTCATAATTGTTTGTTTTTTATTGTTGAGTTTTGAGAACGTATATATATATATACTCTAAATATAAAGTCTTTACTATGTGTGTGTAAATATGTATATACACATATATAAAGCCTTTAATATGTTCATATATATTCTACATATAAACCTTTAGATATGTGGTTTGCAAATATTTTCTCCCACCAATTCACTTTTATAAGACAAAAATCAGAACTAGGCCCTCAATGGGAGAACATTTGATTTTGTAGATACAGGATTACATCCAAGGCTACGTGACTTTGAGTTTAGCCATTATTTAAACCCAAACCTAGAGGCTTTTTGATACAGGGATGCCACAGTATGCTAAGCAGAATCAAAAGATAAAAAATCACCACCAGTCAGGATTAGCTCCTACATCTTAAAGACAATGTATTCTCCATAACGTTGGTTTGAAGGAGAAGCTCCTACTGCTGATGAAATGCCTAGTTCAAGAAAGCAGAAAATCTATTTTCAAGGCAGCATAATGACAGGTAACCTGATCTTTAAACTTTCTATTATTTGTAGGTAATATTTATGGAATATTTGGTATAAAGTACTATAAAATCTTATGACTTCAGAGTCTATGATTTTTTTCCAGTGTACCATGCTTACTCTAGAAATGGTGAGTCTACATTCTAAATTTGGGAGAACAGTTCAAATTTCAAATATTCTAAATCATTGCCTGTATAAACCATCAAAATAGCCTCAAAATATTTGACCATCAAAATTACATCTATTAGACTACCCCTTACACCTGGCAAAGATCCTTGGTTAGAATGTTCCAGATATGCCTACCTTCTCCTACCCTTTCCTGCTCTCACTTCCTGGTGCTCTAATGTTCATGCTCTATATCACATGACTCTGTCCCCTAGCCACAGCTGATCGGACTAAACATGGACACTTGACCCAAGGCAGCTGTCCATAGGCTGTTCAGTGACCCGGATGTACTAGTGCAAGAGAAGAGAGGCTGGATCAATTACATTCCTCTTTTAGGAATTTGTAATTGAAAAACTGAAATGAGGTTAAATAACCCCAAGAGCTGGACTTAAAGGTCATGAGGTATCCACCATAGGCCTTGAGCAAACTGGAAGCAAAGCCAGCCTCTGGAGGGCAGGGCCAGCAGATGTGCTGAGGAAAGCAGAGATGCCATGAGTTTGTTGATGAGGTTCCTAAGAGGGAGGCAGAGGCACTAACTGCTTGGGGTTCTGATGGCTTTCTGGCCCTGTGATCCTAGTCCCTATGTGACTGGGATCACATTTGCCTTAGAAGACACTCTGTTTCTGAAGTAACTTAAATGAGTTCTGTGTAGCCAAAAAAACCTCTAATTATGACATGAATGTGGTGGTCTAATTTTTTTATTTGGAAGTCATAGTCAATAGCTATAGCAAGATTTACACAATCTAATAAAGGCAGGATTCTTTCAAAAAGTTTTCAATTGCTGTTAAATCTCCCTAAAGAGAGATAGGCCCTCCTACATAACGACAGGGGGCATATACACTGGTCCAACCCTCCTGAAAAGCAACTGGGTGCAATGGATAACAAAAAGTCTAAAAAATATGTGCCATAGGATTCTCTTTTTAAAAATATATATGTAGAAGAGAAAACAGAAGTGTATATTAAAATAGTAATAATAGTCATTTTTAGATAATATTATGATTTATATCTTATCCTTTTCTAAATGAGTATTTATTTCTTACAATTTTTCTCAAAAGCAGATGCTTAAAATATGAAAACCAGCTACCAGTTATTGAGTTCTTACATATGCCATATGCTTTATGGACATTACCTCATTTAATTTCTAAAATGACCCTATGAGGTATGTACTGTTATTCTCACTTTATGAATGAGGAAGTTGAAGCCCAAAGATATGAAAAAACCTTTCTAAATATCATAACTAATAAGTGGTACTAAAATGTAAGCTCCATAAATTCAGAGATATTGTTTTGTGTACTGTTGTATCCCCAGCATGTAGAACTCACTAAATATGTTTAAATGAATGATAGGAAGAACCAGGCTTTGCACCCAAGTATGTCTAACTCCAAAACCTCTGCTCCAAGCCCAAAACTCCAAAGAGGCCCTTCTACAATTTATCCCCTTGATAAATGTGTTCCTTTGCCTTAGAGAAATGTTTATAGAACATGTTGATACCCTAGGAAATATAAAGTCACGTGATATGTTACTATGTTGTCCTAGTCAGTAAATTAATAGTTTATTTATAGATAAGCTTAACAAAGTTTTGTATCATATAACATTTATATTTTATTTAATATGGTGTTAGTAGTCATTGCAAGGGAAATTGAGATATTTGACCCATAGTTATGAATTCAATTCTGAATTTATTATACCGTTATATTTGTGGAAAAACTCAGCTCCTTTTATATAATTTTGACTTCCAGTAGCTTTTCTAGGAGCTTGCACACTGGAAGAATGGACTTTCTTGATATTGTTATTCAAAATTATAATTTATTCCTAAGTAGCTACATAGCCTTTTAAATCAGAACGAAATACTATTTTTGGAGGAAACCTGACATTCAAACTATAATTTTGTGATAAATATAGCAATGTCAACCTGAGGTCTTAGATTAAGGCTTTAACTCACGACAAATCTATTTTCAGTTCCTAATTCAATTTTAATAATAGCACAATGATATCATAGTTATTAGAGCTTAGCCAAAAGACCAAGAAGCAAAAGTTAGTTGTAGTTATTACATTTATGAAAGGTCAAGTTTTCCATACAGTAATTTTTGATCCTAAACTTTGTGCCACTCTTCTTTCCTCACTGTGCTGCTGATTAGCTTAAGGCATGAGGGGAAATACATAAAATGATGTTACTAAAGATGTGCCTTCTATCATCACTGTGATTTAATGCTGTCTTGGAAGTTCAGGCCAAGGTAAGAAGAGAAATGAACAAACCCAAGATAAAAAAATGATAGAAGAAACAAAAACATCATTATTTGAAGATGGTTGATTATGTGATTACTTAGCTAACAAAATGCCCAAGCAATCAGCTAAAATTGTTAGACTTAATAGAATAGAAAATGCCAGATAAAACATCAAATATAGAAAAGCCATTAAGGTTCTCAAATACCAATAGTTATAATCTAGAAAAACCTAATTTTAAAAAAGGAGATCAACCTACAAAAGCAATAAAATATATAAAAAGAATAAACTTCATAAGTGTTTGGCTATATAAAAAAATCATAAAATTTTTTGGGTAATAATATCCAGAAAGAATAAAATATTGTAAAGATTTCAACTCCTAATATGTTATTTAAAAAATTTAATTCAGTCCCAAATAAAATTGAAATTAGATTTTTTTAGGATTTAGAAAGAATATTATAATATTCATTTAGGAAAATAACAAGGTAAAGATAAAAATATTCTAAAAAATAGAAAAAGGAAAATGAAATAACAAAATAGAAATATGTCAGTGAAACTTCAGAAATAGAATCAATTAAATAAATACAAAAATTAAATAACCAACTAAGCGCAACATAAAATAAAGAAGATTTAAAAATACATATTTGTGGGAATCATTCATTAGAAATTTGAATTAAATTATTTTATATTGAATACTTCATACCATGCCCCAAAACATATCCCAAATGTCTTAAATAGTAAGTGTTCTTAAGCTCATAAATGAGTAACATTCATTGGGTGTTGGGCAGGTGGGAGGGGGGAGAAGGGGATGGGTATATTCATACCTAGTGGGTGCAGTGTGCACCATCTGGGGGATGGACAGGCTTGAAGCTCTGACTTGGGCGGGGCAAAGGCAATATACGTAACCTAAACATGTGCTCCTATAATAATGCTGAAATAAAAAAAAATTAAAAACAAATAAACAAATAACAGTGAGTATTAATCATATCTCTAGAGAGGATAATTTTTTAAGCTTGAAGCAATAGAAGAAATTACAAAGTACGGCTTATGGTTTCAAACATAATTTTAAAAACATTTATTCAGCCAGACGCAGTGGCTCACGCCTGTAATCTTAGCACTGTGGGAGGCTGAGGCAGGAGGATTGCTCAAGGTCAAGAGTTCAAGACCAGCCTGAGCAAGAGCGAGACCCCGTCTCTACTAAAAAAAAAAATAGAAAGAAATTACCCGGACAACTAAAAATCTATAGAAAAAATTAGCCGGGCATGGTGGCGCATGCCTGTAGTCCCAGCTACTCAGGAGGCTGAGGCAGGAGGATTGCTTGAGCCGAGGAGTTTGATGTTGCTGTGAGCTAGGCTGACACCACGGCACTCTAGCTTGGGCAACAGAGCAAGACTCTGTCTCAAAAAAAAAAAAAATTTATTCAACTTGAAAATAGCAACACTAGGGAGAAATTAGAGAAGTATATTAATTACTTTAGGATACTGGAACTTATGCGGCTTGTTGTATCCTTGCACAATGCAGGGCACATAGTAATTATATCTGTTAACATAGTAATAGATATCTGCTAACCAGATATTGCAATAATTAACTAAGTAGACTTTGATTAATTATATGGTGAGACAAAAAATGTGACCCTTGAGTCAGATTAGTCAGCTGTAACTGTAAATGATGAGTGCAAATTAATTTCTTTGGCCCAGATACATAAGAACCGTGGACAGGAAGCTGTCTAATCAGTTGTGGAACAGAGAAGTGGTGGGAACAATGAGTAGGCTATGGGAGTGTTGTCAGGCCACATCAAGTCCCACCACAAGAATCAGCTGTTGGAAGATGACAGCAGCCAACAGGCCACACTGGTCTGGGACAGTCAGCAAATGTATGGCTTGATTCAGTCAAGAAATCTTGTTCAACTTGGGAGGTCCAAAGACCAGAGTGCTGGATGACAGGACTATAAACAGCAGTCTCAGCTACTAAACAAAGGGCATGATTGTGTTTAGAGAGGAGAGAGAGGACCATATATTTCTCATCAGTCTTTTTCTAGGATAATTGCAGCATCCTAAAGCACTTACAGTTGGTGGTTGCTGCATCTTCCATCTGAGGCAGTTCAGAGGGATTTAAAAGTCAGTATATGATTGTTGTCAATGTATATAGTAAGGAAAGCATTCATTCAAAATCACTTAGTAGTTGGGTAATCTGGGCAGTAAGATGTTTCTGTGTTATTTTCAGAGTCTACTTTGTGCTGACTGCTCATTCTACACATTTTTGCAGAATCAGTAAATAAATTGGGTATCATTTATTTGGATAAGCCTAAAAAATTACTATTTTTGTTTTGTTAAGACCTTGTTTTCCAATTTAATGTTAGAAAATGGTTTTAGAAATACTTGCTAATGATATGAATCTAAGTGTTTCCATCTTTTCAGCCCTATTTTCCCACGGTGATGAAAACAAACACATTGGGAGCACAGAACTGTCCATCTTCACTCCATGCCTGGATCCTGCTATAATGATGCCCCCGTAGGTCTACCTAGAACAATTCTCCCATCTGTCAGCTAGATTAGAGGAGAGTTTGCTCAAGATGAGTAGAAATATTTTTTGCTATTATTTCTTGACCAGCAGGAAGGCTACAGGATAAAATGGGCCAGAATAGACTGGCAAACCATTTATTTCCTCGCTTTGCCTACAGCAACTTCCTGAGCACAAAGAGGAAAGGAGAACATATTTTTAAAAACCATTTATGAAATAGCTGGTAATTACAGGACCCATGTTAAGCGCATGTAAAATAGATATTTCTACATAGTGGCAGGATGAGAGAAAATGATATGTCAAATATTTTAAAATCCATGATCAAATTTGAATAATATAAAAAGTGATTGTAATCTGTGGCAGTAGAATTCAATTTTCCTTGCATTATGGAGATTTCTCTGAGCAGACCCAGGTTAAACGATTGCTCTGAGGTTGATGACACACTGATTCCTAGTGCCAACAATGACTTCAGCCTCATGGCAACCTTTACAAATTGCTTCCTGTAAATTCTTTGTGAGAATAACAAGCAATTCATTTTGCTTGAGAGTGACTTTTAGCTAAGGGACTCCACCCAACAATCTGGATTTAATAAAACAAAATACACTTGGTATTACAAACATCTTTTTTTTTTTTTTTGAGATGCAAGTTCCCCACATAAGTTTTTGTAATAGCAAAGCATTTTGGTTTTCTGTTCAGTGAAAGCCAGATGATCCTTATACATAGCCAATGATTATTCAGTGTATATGCTGAGTTGGTGGGGAAGGGTAGAAGAGGAGAGGTGGTCACTGAAGAGTCATATTTGTGTGTGTGCATGTAAGATATGTAAGATGCTCAGGTTAATACTTACAAAAGACTTTGAAGCCACAACCAGAACAATGCTTGGCTATTCAGTCATTCATTCATTCACTTATTTAACATACAGTGTTTATGGAGCACCAAGCAACATTGTAGACTTTAGGGATATAATAATTGAACAAGGCACACAGTAACTTCGCTGTCAGGGAACTTACATTCCAGTGAGGAAAAGGCAGACAATAAACCAAAAATTACCTGAAGAAAAATTCCTTTAAAGACTCAATGTATTTAAGGGCATGGACTCAATGTATTTAATGTGGATAGAAGAGCAGGTGTTGGGAGCATTCATGTCTTTGTGATTGGTAGTAGATAAAATCATACCTGTTAAAGTTTAGCTTAGCATTGCTCAGACATTGTATATAATTTATTACTTAGTTCCTGAACTCAAAGAGCTTACAATTCGAACTTTCAAGGTGGTCCTGCAAATTACACAGACAGAGAGTGGGGGAATAACCATTACACATTTCATACACCATCTGAATCAGAGCTACGTTGCCTTCAAGGTTACAATTAGTGTGAAGAAAGTATAGAATCCTTAGACCTTGAGAAATTCAATTCTTTGTTGCTATGTGTGCTTTCCTATTTAGTATAATACCAATGTAGTCATTGGTGTGATGGGGAAATCTTTTTTTTTTTGGAGTTAGAAAGAATGTCCAATCTACTTTGCTCATTTCAATGAACTCACTGTAGTTAAAGGAGGTGGAAACAGAAACCTGCCTTTTTTTTTTTAACAGCCATTAAAAGAAGGTCCTTGGGCTTTGTGATCATAAGACTTCTTTGGGAAAACACCTCTGAAATTTATTCTCTAATTTCTATTCCCACTTAATTCTTCCTGC
The DNA here is from genome assembly GCA_963574435.1 of Cheirogaleus major. Taxonomy (NCBI): domain Eukaryota; kingdom Metazoa; phylum Chordata; class Mammalia; order Primates; family Cheirogaleidae; genus Cheirogaleus; species Cheirogaleus major. Next base: position 19,709 of record CAUYPO010097844.1, on the reverse strand, counting down.
AACTTTCCTCTTTTCAATGCTCTTTTCCAGCTGCAATCATCAATTGCAGCATATGGTTGCTTTCATCATCTCCAGATATGTTGGCCTCAGAGTTCATCAAATTAAAATTGCCTTATGCTTCTGCTACCCTTCTGAAGTCCATCAGAACTATATCACTCACCTCCTCAATCTGGCAGAAAGAATAACTTTCTTAAAGACAACCCTTTTAATATCCTTGATCACGGTTGCTTACTGTACAAAGCTGTACCTTCCAAGTCTTTTGTTTCTTTACTCTTGTAAGAAGCCATAATTCATCTAACACGCATGTTGGACATCCACTGTGTGTAAGGCATTATGTGGGGCAACTTGGGCCTACAAAGAAGTTGATGATACGTGGTTGTTATCTTTATAGAGCGTATGGTTGAGAAGGAGGTCAAGTACACAGATAGCTATAAAACAAGGTGGAAATGGGAAAGTGCGACAAGAGAGACAAATGAAGTACCCCATTTGCTCAGAGAAAGCTTCTGATGGGGAGCTTCAGGATGGCAGCACTGGAATAAGAATTTAGGGAAAAGTAGGATTACAACAGATCAAGGACATGTGAGCAAATGTGAGTTTACCTTTTTCATTTATAATTTTCCCCTTATTAGTACCTGTATTAGGGTTCTACAGAGAAACACAACCAATAGGATAGATGTAGATATATAAGAAGGGATTAATTATGGAAATTGGCTCACAAGATTATAAAGGTCGCGAAGGCCTATGGTATACTGCCTGCATCCTGGAGAACCAGGAAGCTGGCGGTGTAATTCAGTACAAAGGCCTGAGAACTAAAGGAGCCAATGATGTAACTCTCAGTCTGAGGCGAAAGGCCTGAGAACTGGTTAGGGTTGGGGGTTGTTCTGGCATAAGTCCTGGAGTTCAAAGGCTTAAGATTCAGGAGCTCTGATGTCCAAGGGCAGGAAAAGATGGATGTCCTGACTCACAAAGAGAGAGCAAATTTACCGTTCCTCTACCTTTTTGTTCTATCTGGGCCCTCAATGAATCGGATGATGCCCGTCCACATTGGTGAAGGCAGATCTTCTTTACTCGGTCTACTGAATCAAATGCTAATCTCTTCTGGAAATACTCTTCTGGAAACACTCTTATAGGCATAGCCAGAAATAATGTTTTACCAGCTATCTGTGTATCCTTTTTAACCCAGTCAAGCTGACACCTTAAATTACCCATCACCCTCCTTCTCATTTTTATTTACAGTCTTTGAATGAAGCTTTTCTAATAAAAAATCTTTAACTTCACAAACCTCTCTTCCTTATTTTCTTCAATGAATATTACTTTAAATATTTAAATTTACTTTTAATTGGATAGTCAACTTTATAATGAAAGTTAAATAGGAATATCTAAGTAGCAAATGCAACATGAACTTACTAAAAAATATGCCCTCGAATTTCCATGTTTTCATAAGCTCTGAAGACTTTCTCCATTCTACTGCTTGCATAAAGACAATTATACATAGTTGTTAAGAACCACTATTTTATCATTCTAAATTATACTTTTTCTCATCTGCTATTATTTACTATAGTTCTTTATCCATGTGTTTCTCATATTTATCATTTCTACAAGCAATATAATATTTTATTATATCAATGCATCATATTTGCTGTCTACCTACTTCCCTATAGGTAGGTAGACACCTTCCCTATAGGTGTGAGTGTGGGCTTTTTCTAGTTTTTAGTAATACTGAGTGTTTCCACACACATCCATGTGCCTTTTTTTCCCTTTAAATTATCTCTTTGGTTTATGATACATTTCCCAAGGTTAAAGGAGGTAATGTATAATGTATGGCTAAGGGTGTAAGCTCTGGCAGACTGGCTGTGTTTGAATCTTGGTTCTACCACTTGTTATCTGTGTGAAGTTGGGCAAACTACTTAACATTTCTAAAGCATGGTTTCTTCATCCTGAAAAATAGGAATAATAATAGTACCTACCTCATATGAGTAATGTGAGAATTAAATGAGATAATATATACATATAAACACTTAGAACTGTGCTTAATTCATGGTAAGCCCTCAATAATGTTAGCTATTATTATATAAAGTTCTTAGCATACTATTTATTGCATTCTAAAATTCAATAAATGCTAATTTCTTTCTTTTCAGCCACCCAAATTACAACTGACAAAATGATCATTTCTATTAATTGTGGGATTATAAACTCAGGTTTGTAATTTTAAAGGTTTGGTCTCTGATTTGTGCCTCATGTGTACAAGATGCTTTCCAAAAAAAGAGTATCAGCTTATAGAATCATCAGATGCTCCCAAACTTTCATCTTCATGTATTGCTATTCTTATTTTATTGGTACAAAGATACTACCTTACATTGACCTACATTTGTATTTTTCCATTGTAATAGCTAAAGCCTTGGTTTCAAGTAACAAACTTCAGTGTTTTACATGAAGGAAGAGTGTGGGTGCAGCTCGGCCTGAGAGCCAGCTGGATCCAAAGTGTGATGCACTGTTTCTTTCCTCCCTCTGTCTCTCTGGCCTCTGTTTTTCCCTGTGCATTGGTTTCGTTTGCTTAGCCTGGCTTCCTCCACATAGTAGGGGACCTGGCCACCAGCAGCTGCCATGCTCATATTGATGATGACTGCATGCCTTTACCAAATCCACATTCCCGGAGAAGGAATTTTATTGGCCTGGCTCAGGTTACTTTCTCACCCCTAAACCAATCAATTGTGGCCATGGAGTTGGGCACTATGACTGGTGGTTCCTGTCAGAGCCATTTGTCTGGAAGGAAGAGCCTTACCCCAAACTGAGGATGCCAAAGGGAAGAGCTCGTGTGTGAATTGCTAATTCCTTTGACCATTTGTCATCAAGATATATTTTCCCTTATAAGTTTATATCATTTCCTTAATAGTTTTGGAAATACAACTGTGCAACTATTGAAAAAATTAGGATGTCACCAACAAACATGCTGAAGAACTACTATGTATAAGGCATTGCTCTGGGCACCATGAGGCGGTCAGAGAGCTACAGCACACTGTAGAGAATTCAGTCTCTAATGGGGTTGAACAATATAAATAAAAACCAAAATAACAAAAGGATATACAATAGTGACTCCTCAACTATGGACACCATGTTCTTAAGAACTCTGAGGCAGAGCACTTGTAGTTCAAGAACTTAACCCTACATGGTAAAAATCTGCTTAGTAGAAATAATGTTAGGATTAATCATTGAAAGCCATTAGAATTATGTTTTCTTATACCAAAATAAATATGAATTTTACACATCTTAAATTAATAATCATGACTGCTACATGGATATTCAACCCTTCACCATTTCATACTCACTAGCAAGATACTTTTCAGGATCTTCTTTTAAGATGCTTATACATGACTTTGTAAGATTGCTAAAAGTATCCAGAGTGAGAAGAATTCTTTCTGGGATTGGTCCTCCTCTGAACATTCAAGGTCTGTCTTATTTTGTGACTTGGTGGTTTCTATTAGACACACCATTATCCTGCCCAAATCCCTCACACATCAAGGGCTTCTTACTGCAGGTGTCTAAGACTCTGCCTGAAGGCTCTTTCTAGCTGAGCGGTAAACTTGGTCAGAAACAGGCTAGAAGTGCTGGGGACTTAATGCCTCCAGGAGCAAAACAGAGTTGGTGGACAGATGTACCAGCTCTCACCCCTCAGGTGGAACAACTCAGAGGAGGCTGATACACAGTGTCCCAGAGGTTTCTAGAGAGATTGAGCCCCAGTTGACCACAGCAATAACGTATTCATTAACACTATGCATTGATTTCTTTGGATCAAGTCTAAATTGATTGTGTTAAAATCCTTATTTTAGGATCTGCATGTAGGAGGAAGCTAGCCTAAGATAAACTTTGACTCCTACATCTTGGGCCCTGCTTCCTAAATATCTGGGTCCAAGAGATACGTTGGAGGCTTAAGACAGAAAAGTCTTAGAGAATTGATCCCTCCCAATACCCAGAGTTTTGCAGCTTGGACCTGCCCTTGGCAACTCCACATGTATCTCTCTACTTTCCTCCCCACTGGTGCCACAGGAAGTACTTCCACAGCCCAGGATTATCACTGCATGTCTTCCTTGGTCCTACTCAAGTCTTCATTTCAAAAATCTCTACATTGTTTCTGTTTTAGTTTCTTTTCTTTTTCTTTCTTTCTGTTTTTCTTTCTTTCTTTTTTTGAGACAAGGTCTCTCTCTGTCATCTAGGCTAGAGTGCAGTGGCATCATCATAGCTCACAGCAACCTCAAACTCCTGGGCTCAAGTGATCCTCCTCCCTCAGCCTCCCTAGTAGCTGTGACTACAGGTGTACACCATCATACCTGGCTAATTTTTCTATTTTTTGTAGAGATAAGGTCTCACTCTTACTCAGGCTGGTCTCATACTCTGGCCTAAAGCAGTCCTCCTGCCTCAGCCTCTCAAAGTGCTAGGATTACAGTCATGAGCCAATGTGCCTGGCCCTTGTCTATTCTCAATCTCCATTTCTTTTCTTCCCCAGCTATCTATCAACGGAAGGAGTGAAATTCTAGACTTGCTGAGAAAATGTAAACCTATATGTATCAAATAAGAATTATGCCCAAGAGAATGTCATAGTTAGGGAATTTAAAATGGTGTGTTGAAAAAGGAAATAGAAATTTGACCGGGGTAATCAGGGAAGGCCTCACAGGGAGGAAGGTTGGGACCCATGATCTAGTCCAGTTCCTCTTTACAGATGAAGACACTGAGCTCCATGAGGGTAAACTACTGGTCCAGGGTCCCACAGGATACAAGTGGTGAGCTGCCCTCTCAACCCTCTGCTCTCTCAGCACCCCCCACTCCAGGCTGCCCACTCACCTTTTGTCCAGGGGCAGCCTTGCCTTTCTGCCTTTGCCTTTTGTTGGCCTTGAAATTTGCCATGATGACTAGGCCTGGAAGAGGAAAGATGAGAACAAACAGCACATTCTCCTAAGCACTCTCCATATTGCACAATATCAGTTGTCCTAAGAAGGCTTTGAATATGGGTTGAAAATATTGTTTGTTTTGTTTTAAATCTTGGAAAAAATTCTAGTTGCATGGAATTTTTTTCTCCGGAATTAATCATGAGAAGCATATTCTTTAGCCTTGTTCTTTGGCAAAGCAGAAAACAAAATAGCCATTGTAGGCCCCCTTTGTTTAGACCTGGGGACCAATGACATTGCTCACCCCTCCCACTGAGCAGCCAGCAGATATTGGTCTCTCGGGAGCGCTGAGTACCCAGGGTGGCAGGACGCTGCTGAGTAAGCCCTTCCCGACCCAAACTTGATCCCAAAGAGACAATTCCTTTGTTTGTTCTTGAGCTTTGCTGTATCATATATTCTCAACAAGTTCTTACAGTTTCTGTTTTTAAAATAAAAATTAAAAGACCAGCACATTCCTTTATGTTTGTGCAAATGGAGTAGAGGCAAAAAGCTGGGGAAACTCTAGTAAAAGTATTTTAATATATAACTTGAATGATTTCCTACCGAAGTCCTGAAATATGAATTAAAATAATATATTCACTTTTGTCTCAGATTTCAAGAGCATATTTCTGGTACTTTCTATAGACTATGGGATCAATATTCTAAGAATGAGTCTGTCTTTATCAACCTCCAGTAATAGTGACTCAGGCATAATTGGGGATCCATTAAAATACCACTTTCTCTTCCCACGTCATGCTTTGTTTTAAAGTAGGGCGTCATTAGCTCACTTAGTGTTCACCATAGAATAATGCTATTCACCATGAAATAATTTAATTAGAAAGCTAATTTCCCGTAATATAAAATTTCAGGCAATTCAATGTCAGTTGAGCAATACACCGACAGTAATATTATGCACGTTGTATTACTCTCATTTTCTCCATTGATTCATGTTTGACTTGAATCTAATCGGGCGTGCCTCACACAGAAAAACTCTTTGTGCAAAGATTTTTAGCACCCAGAGTGTGTACTGCTGTCAGGTGTGCATGTACCATATCCACATGCAGCATCCTAGCTGGCCTCAGAACCTGCCTTGAACCTAGTATGTGCAGTCCCCAACTGAAAAATGGGCACTACCTCTATTCCATTTGACTTTTCCTAAGATCACCTCCTCCTCCCCCCACCAGGGTCCCTGATTCTCCTGTAAGGGAATCGTTGTAGAAAAAATACTGGAGCCTCTAGAAAATCAGAGGTTCATAAGGGAAGAAAAGGGAGAAATTATAGGAAGCAAGAGCAGCTCTGGGGAGCTGTTTTCAGGACCAAACATCTAGCTAGGATGGGCCTTCTTTTTGGTAAGCATCCCCTTGAAATCAAACAAATAACAAATAAAACAGAAAGAAAGGAAAAAAAAAAAAGGGGAAAAAAACCTCTAGGAAAGCAATGTGATCATCAGTTATCCTCATCTTAATATGGTTTGGTTCAGCCAGATTGCTTTCCTTCTTACAAACCAGCTGCACCAATAAAATGGAATTTTCTTTGCTAGGAAAAGAAAAGCAGATAATTCTAGAGCATGGCGCACTTCTAGAAGTGTGTGTGTGTGTGTGTGTGTGTGTGTGTGAACACGGTGAGGGCACAGAACACCCTAGGGGAGATGTAGAAAGGAGGTAGAAAAATGCCCAGAGCAAACATCACTACTTTTAATACATGGCCTAAGAAAGCAAGCATTAACTCTGTCCTTTCTTTCTTCTCCTTGTCTCTTCCCATTTTCATTTTGATCCTATAGCCCTTGCTCCCAGGAACAAGAGTTTAAACCTATATTATTAGTATGAGAATTTGGCAACATTACTCATTAAATTGGCATTTCAAGGAATATGCTAGAAACCTAATTGCCATAGTAATAATCACAATATTACTAATGATTTACAATTAATAATTACAATAATTTTTATTATCATTTTCCTCCTCATCAAAGCTCCATTGGGCAATTGTATGCCAAGTTCCAAATTGTTGTACACCGTAGCTCCTATGTTGGACAATGAAAGAATTCAAGAGTAGCAGGCAAATGGGTATGGCTTCTGGGTAAACGTGTGCAGTTGGGCCCTGTACCTCAGGGTCAGGCCAAGAGGGTAAGTGGAGTCTGAAACCTGGTATGTTTTCCACTTACCAGGCTGAACATCTTGGCTTATGGCTGCGTCTGCAAAGATGGGACATCTGTTCTCACTTGTATACAGGTTATGGGTTGGCCAGGGCCCTGAGCCTAAGACAGGCCAACCACTGAGCCCTGAGGCTGTTGACCAGAGTCAGGAACAGCATGCATAAGGAGATACTAAGCCTTTTTGGAGGAATTCCTAAACCATAAATTGGGAGTGTTAAAGCCAAGTTGGGGAATAAGCATTTTGGGGAATGTTAGGACTTTCTCCAAGGGGCTCCTTTTGTGGAGCTCTCAGGAAGTTTTCATTGCATACCTTCACATCTGATGTCTTCAACACACTCCTTGGCTTGGCTTTTGCCATTAATACTTTATCTAAGATTTTTATAAATTTAGTTTGGTCATATGCTAGGTCTTACCTATATTAAGGAACTCTTAGAATTTCCTTTTTATCTCTACATATCTCTTCCATTCCCTTTCATTATGAAGGTAAAATTTAGCTTTAGTAAGTAATGAGATTTACCTGATTCTTGATTTAACCTGAGAACACCTTAAAGCAAAGCTTGTTAGAAAGTGAGTTAAAGCATGGCTCATTAGTCTGGAGCTTGTGAAGGATGTTACAGCTGCTGCAGCTAGACAAGCAGGCTTTGTTTGTATTGAACCACAGCAGTGTCTCCTGCTCTTCCTTGCTCTCTATTTAGCACTTCATCTTTATCTAATCTTTAACAGAGCACAGTCTGTGGCAGTCAGTCTGTGGTAAGCATAGCGAATCAGCCTATCCTTCTGGAAGGTGACAGCAATGAGGAGTGTCTAAATATTTATTTCAAATATAATCTATCCTATAGTCCTCCAAATCCCAAGATTTTCCAGTTTGAAATATCTGTGGCCCTATAATTCCTATGGCTTTTGCAATAAGAGGCCATGCAAATGAACTCAAGTGTCACAAGGATTGCCAAGCTGGTGTAAACCATAGAACTGGCCCCACTAAGGGATAGCATAGAGAAGGAAGAGCAATCTGCTTTGAACAGGATTGCCACATATGATTGTGCATATTGGTAGGGGTCCCTTGAGCTATGGATGGCTACATATGGGGGTGTAGGAGTCAGAATGGATTATGTTATCTACAGTAACAAATAACCCCATTCTCAGTTCAGAAGTTCATTGTCTGCTCATGTCAAATGTCCAGCATGAGTAGGCAGGGGGGTCCAGGCTGAGCTATTCCAGTTCAACACGTGCTTCTACAATTATCTCAGCAGGGAAAATAAAATATGGTGAATCATGAACTAGCTCATAAAGCCTCTGCCTGCAAGTGACATGTGTCACTTCTCTTTCCTTGTCACTGGCTAAAGTGAGTCATATACCTACACCTAATTATAAAGGAGGCAGAGAAATACAATCTTATAACATATCCAGAAGGAGGACAGAATGGGAATATTTGGAACAACCCTAATGACTACCACTGGGGAATCCATTTGGAAGGACTCCAGTACTACCTTTGTGTTCTAATAGCTCTCAACTGAGATCAGGAAAAACAACATCCACATTTTTATGTCTGGTAACCATCCTCACAACTCAGGTGTCTTATTTCCAGAGGTAGGTCTTATGGACAACTATCTAGAGAGAAAAGCAGTAAGTCCTAACTCTTTCAAGCAGGTTCACTGTATTTTCATCTTTAAAGTTAAGGTATTTCCTAAAACATAGAAACCATTATTGAGAAATAGCATGAGATTGATTCTCAGAGGCTTCAGAAATAAGATATGCCTCTAGGTAGGGGACACTAACTGCCTGAAGAGCCTATTCTTTCTGCCTACTGTCCTTTTCATCCACCTTTGAGTCATATGTTAAAAGTGATGGGAACGTGGCAGCCATTCAACATGATCCTTTCTCCAAGACAGAGAAGACTGGCACACGGTGGACATCTCTAACCAAAGCTGGGCAAAAGTCTCTTCCCTAGGAATTTGGAGTTTGGACTAGTAGAAACAACACCAGGAAACAAGGAGTTTGGACTAATTGGTTTGGATTTTCCATTGATTGGAGATTTAACTGAGATTGTTAATGCTCACTAACTTCCAAATGCTCATCCACATACCCCAGTTTCCCTTGCAGTTAGATTGGGGCCATATGACTAAGTTCTGGCCAATGGGAAATAGAAATGATGTAAGCCACTTTTAGGCTTTACTGTTGAATATATTCCTCTTATCTTCCCACTTTCTGTTTCCCTATCACAGTGACCTTAGAGGCCACATGTTCCACATGGCATAGTTATAGAAGGGAGAAGGGCTGCCAGGCCCATAGAAAATTGTGACATGAGTTAGGAAAAAATCTTCATGGCTTAGGATTTGTTTCTTGCTTAAGCATAGCCTAGACTACCCTGGCTAACATAAAACAAACACAGAGGTGGCTTTTTTTTTTCAAGAAGCAAAGACAAGCTGATTTGCAAAGAGGGATAAAGATGACGTACATGCACAGAGAGGAGCAGAGTTGAGAAAGAGAGTCCTGGGGTCTAATTCCTGGTTCCAACCCTTTCTTGAGGGCAAACCACATTTCTGTCCTTGTCTTCTATGACTCCCTTGTATCCTTATTATAGTAAATTTTCTGTTTTTATTAAGCTTTTACCAAAGAGTTTCTGTCTTTTGCAACCAAAAAAATTTATATCTAATACCCTTCTTATCTCAATGCTTTAGCTTATGCTTTACTGATTATACCATGAAGACAACTAACAAGTTAATAGGTATGGGCTGGCTTGATTTCTATTCCTTCATGCCTTTTATTCTGTTCAGAAATTCCAAGAACTACAGCAAAATCTTGTCCAGTTATGATTGCATCATACGGTCATCGCTGAAGACACAATTCTAGCATTTCAGATTTTTTTTTTTGAGACAGAGTCTCGCTTTGCTCCCCAGGCTAGAGTGAGTGCCGTGGCGTCAGCCTAGCTCACAGCAAGCTCAAACTCCTGGGCTCAAGCAATTCTCCTCCCTCAGCCTCCTGAGTAGCTGTGACTACAGGCATGAGCCATCACACCCAGCTAATTTTTTGTTTCTATTTTTAGTTGACTGGCTAATTTTTTCTATTTTTAGTAGAGATGGGGTCTCGCTCTTGCTCAGGCTGGTCTTGAACTCCTGACCTCAAGCGATCCTCCTGCCTTGGCCTCCCAGAGTGCTAGGATTACAGGAGTGAGCATTTCAGATTTTGTCTATCCACAATTTAAGTAAAGGTGGATAATCTTTTCAGTTTATTGATTACAAATCACCAGCTGACAAGTTATTCAACTTCTGCAATTATTGTAAAATTCTAGAACTACCAAGAAAGGGTCACTTGTTCAAGAACAGCTAAGGAATTGATTGGTTCTTCAGAACCTGTGCCAACTTCCTTTCTGCAGGCGGGCTAAATAGTGGATACCTTTTAATAGGAGAGAAGCCATCATCTTAGAGAAAAAACTACTCTCTGCTGTGAACAAGCTGAATGCAATCACAGAAACTGCAGACAAAAGAGCTTTTGATGACAGATATTGCTGATGCCTGGTGCCTTCAAAGGCATTCCAGGAAAGGTGAAGGAATAATTATGACTAACAATAACTCATATTTCTTCCAAGACGTTATTCATCGAGCCAATGGATCACTTGAGAAATATGTCAGTGAGTCAGCTCATAGCCAATTAGGCAAAAGGATCCTGGGCCCAAGCTTTTTGCAACTGATTAAACCCCTCGTGAATACATCCTAGGGGAGAAGTAAAGGCAGGAGGGCCTTGGTGGTAAAAGGCTTTACTACTTTAGTCTTCCATCCACCACCCCATGCCGTATATCTGAGTGGGATGAAATTATTAAGGCAATGAAGAAAATCTGGAACATACCTTTCAAAAAGATAAAGGACCCAGATGAAGGAAAAATGTAGAAACACCAGCAGGAAACAAGGAGAGTCCAATAACTCACCAAGCATCTAAAACAATATGAATTTATAAATTTATATCACAACTTAAATGATAAAAGGATGTGCCAAAAGCCAGTTGAAATAATAATGGTTATAAATAAAATGGAGGTTGCACTGGATGGTAAGATCTTTTATTCGAAATTCCACGATGAAAAGACTATGTGGTTCAAGGGCCAAATTGGCCATTGACTAAGTTTATCCTATGATAATGGCATTAGCGCTCATTATTTTATTCAGAAGAGCTTATTAAAATACAGCTACAGTTTAAAGAAGAATAAAAACCTGCTACCCACACACTCACTACGTAGCCTGGTCTAAGAATGAAATAGTATAAGCCCCCATGCACCTGTGCCAGTTGCATCCTCCTCTGCTCACTTCCCTTCGATGGCCACCCAGAGGTTAATGCGAATTTGCACTTTTGTGTTAATCATTCCCTGTTTTTCTTGATGGTTTTACTAACTATGCTTGTATACCTAAACCATATATTGTTTAGTTTTGAAAATTTAGTAGCTGTGTAAAGATCAAAATTAAACCATTAGTTGAAACCTCCAGAACGAACACAACAGAATCTCTTGGCATCAGCTTCTTTGAGAGTTTCCAAGAGCTCTTTCAAGGAAAGTCAGTGGGCAAGGTCATGAGCTAGTCATAGGAAACATGGGGCTCTGCACACTCAGGCACTGGGCAATGCTGCTAGGTGAGTCTGGTATTAAAGTCAGGCGGAAATATGGTCAGAACGTGTGGGATGCTATTTTCTAACTTACCTCTAGCTTTCAGATGTATTGATAGGTTTAAACAGAAACTTTGGGGAGATGAATGAGTGTCTTCAACTGATGCAAACAGAGGAGCATGGAATGAAGAGCATGAAATTTTTAAGCAAATGGTGATGACACAGAAAGAATCTGGGCAAGCTCACTCAAGCATTCTGTCCTAAGGTTGAAAAAGAGAATAAAATAGCAGTGGAAACTTAGCTATGACAGCCACCATGTCTGTCTCTTGAGTCTCATGCTCCTCTCTGGGATTTTTGCCCTCTATGCTTATTGAAAGCTGTCCTGGAATCTCTCTTCACTGTCCTCATGGGGATTCCCTTCACCTTTCTCCTGTGTTGGATCACATTTCTTATACCTAGGACCAGACTTGTGGGGCTCTGTGTAAAATGAAAACACAGGGTCTCTTGTTAAAAAATTATAAGAATTTCAAGATGACAACAGCAGAGCATTAAACCAAGAATGGGGTCCTTTTATGTGCAGGATCCTGTATGACTGTATGGGTTGATGTCCATAAAGCCAGCCCCACCTGTATTTCATTTCTTCCTCTTTCTTAGTTTACTCCCTTTAGTGGAGCACATTCCCTAACAGTTTTTTGAGAAAGCGTGCATAGGAAATGAGTTTTTTGAGACTTGAATGTTTATAAATGTCTTTGCTCTATACTCACACTTGAACATAAGCCACTTTATTGTATAGCATTGCATTCTGAATGTTGCTCCCTGGAATTGTATAATAAGGTAGCCCTGTTTGATTCATGATTTGGCTGGGTATAAAGCTCTAGGCTGGAAATAATTTTCCTTTAAAATATTATTTTATTTATTTTTTAGACATGGCGTCTCACTCTGTTGCCCAGGCTGTAGCGCAGTGGCACAATAATAGCTCACTGCAGTCTCCAACTCCTGGGCTCAAGCGATCCTTCCGCTTCAACCTCCTGAGTCAGTGGGATTACACATGAGTCACCATGCCCAGCTCTTCAGAATTTTAAAGGTATTGCTCTCTTGTCTTATTTATAGTATACTGTGGAGAGTCTGAAGTTATTTGGATCCTTAATTTTCTCTATGTGACCTGTTCTCTATATGACCTGTTATACCTTTCTGAAAGCTTACATAACTTTCTCTTTGCCCCAGAGTTCTGAAATTTTACAATGTGCTTTTGTGAGGGTCTATTTTTATCCATGGTGCTTGGAACCCTATAGGCTATTTTGATCTGGCAATTTATATTGATCAGTTCTGAGAAATTTCTTCAAATTATTTAATTTATGATCTTCTCTGCTCCATTTACATTGTTCTAGAGCTCTTATAATTTGGATGGTGAACCTTCTAGAACAGACCTCTCATTTCCTCACCCTTTCTCTCCTCTGTCTAGTCTTTGTTCCACTTTCTGAGAAAATCCTTAATCTTATGTTCTAGCCTTTCTTTTTTAATTATTTTCATTTCATGATCATGTTTTTTAATTTGTAAGAGCTCTTTTTTGTTCTCTAAGTGATCCTTTTTTTATAACATCCTATTCTTGCTTCATGTATGCAGTATTGTCTGTCATCAGAAGATATAGGAAATCTTGTTCATTTGTGTATTTTCTCCTCCCATTATAGTCTCTATTGCTTCATGTTGCCTTTTTCTTATATTTATGTAGGTCTCTATCTTTTTCACTGAGAACTATCTTCAGATATCTGGTAGCCCTTGTTTTTCTGCTTTTGATTAATAGAGGGGAACTAAAAAGCTGATTAAAAGCATTCGACAAGTAGGTGAGGCTTGTTAGACTTTGAATTTAAAGGTAATCCAAATGCACTGTTTGTTGGGGGGGACCCTTGAAATCAGTATCTTTACATTTTTTTTCTTGTTCTGGTCAGATTTCGCAGAGAAGAATTTTCTGATCTCCTGCCTGATAGACGAGGGCCTGATGGAGAAACAAGTGAAGGAAGAGGGCTGAGGAGTCAGAATATATGAACTCATTACCCTGCTCTCAACTGTACCTATAAACACAACGACTCCAGGCTTCTGTAGGCACAGGGGAGGAACAGCCACCTGGTGCCATGAAGAGGGAATAGGTAACTAGGAATTCAATTGCTTTCAAATCAAGTAGTTTTTTCTTCCTTATTTAAGGCCTGCCTTTACCCCAGTCCCAGGTGTACCTGATACTGCCAATTCCTGAGCTTTCTGAAGATTCTATGGTTTGAAGCCAACTTGGGATTTAGCTTTTTTGGCTTGTCCATCTGATTTCCAACTTACAAAACTTCATTGCTCTCATTATCTCACCTATTTTTCCTATACTTGTGTGTTTATGTCTTTTGTAAATATTCCTTTAATGCATTTTGAGGGTGCTTCAGGAGGAAATGAAATTAGATACAGGAGTCCCCCGTTATCTGCGAGGATATGTTCCAAGCCCCTCATGGTTGCCTGAAACCACACATAGTACCGAACTCCACACATACTATGTTTTTCTCTCTATATACATACCCATGATAAAGTTTTATTTATAAATTAGGCACAGTAAGAGATTAACAATAGCTAATAATAAAATAGAACAATTATAAACAATAGACTATTATGAAAGTTATATGAATGTGGTCCCTTGCTCCCTCTCAGAATATCTTCTTGTACTCTACTCATCCTTCTTGTGATGGTGTGAGATGACAAAATGCCTACATGATGAGATGAACTGGGGTGAATGATGTAGGCATTGTGATGTAGGGTTAGGCTACTATTGATCTTCTAACAATAGACAAAAGGAACATCATCTGCTTTAGGTGATTCTGGATCTTTGAGCCATGCCAATGTTGATGGATGGATTTCAGGAGCAGACAATGTCTATGGCTAATAGGAAGATACCATATACAGCATGGATACGCTAGGCAAAGGGACGGTTTACATCCCAGGCTGGATGGAGTAGAACGGCAAGATTTCATCATGGTACTCAAAATGGCATGCAATTTAAAACTTATGATTATTTATTTCTGGAATGTTTCATTTAATATTTTCAGACCACAGTTAATCAGGGTAACTGAAATCACAGAAAGTGAAACTGTGGATAAGGGCGGACTAATGTACATACATTCAATACACCATCTTAACGCAGAACCCCATTGGCTAAGTAAGCCCTTTTAGAACTCACCATACCTCTTTTAGACTTACTCAAATGTACTGATGATGAAGTTGGTGCATTGGCATGGCAGAGATTGCTACCTCCAAATCTAGACATGGCTTCTGATATTGGATTGATGTGGAAAACACCGATAAATTGTCTGCTCAGCACTTCCTCCTCTTTTCCTGCAGCCCCCAGCATGGCCCACCTCATGGCTGATATGTTCTTACATAATCCTACATCCCAGCCAGAGTTGACTGGTTTAGGGACAGCTATTTTACCCAAACTGGACCAATGGCTTTCCTCTATGAGGTTCTTGGATACTGGCCAGAAAGCCCATCAAGGGGGCCCCTCCCTGGTCGCAAACTCTAAGATGTAAATTCCTCCCCTTCTGCTGCTCAAATTTTGTTACTGGGTTAAGTTTGCCTGCATCACACTCAAGATGTGTTACCTTTTAGAGCAGCAGTCCTCAACCTTTTTGGCACCAGGGACCATTTCAATGGAAGATAATTTTTCTGTGGACCAGGGAGGGAGGGGATGGTTTCAGGATGATTCAAGCACATTACATTTATTGTGTGCTTTATTTCCATTATTATCACACTGTAATATATAATGAAATAATTATACAACTCAGCATAGGTTGGGGACCCCCACCTTGGAGAATTCCTCTGGAACCCCATTTTCCCACATGAGAATATATACTCAACCCAACCAGTTCATCAGACACATCTAAATTCCAGCTTTTGAGTTTAGGTTAAGGCTAGAACATTCCCGCTTAGTATATCCATCTCCTCACATCCACATACTCCTTCAAAAAATGCTTACCCCAAACAACTTTTTCTTTACCCTCAGCCCCTTCCAGAGCCCTGGTATACATCAAAGCTAAGTAACAGAAGTTACCTCTGTTGACAGTGCCACTCAAGCATACACACAGGGGGTATATTAAATGGAGGCTAATCTGGGTACTGTGAGAAGTCAGACTGCTTTGCTGTCCACCATTGCAGCCCAAAGCCCTTCCTCAAGTCTTTTATCTCCAGCATGGAACAGGATCCACCCAAATGGGGGAACTGCAGAAGAGGCGAGACCAGAGAGGGCAAATGGGAGTACAGAGCTACCAGCTTCTTCGTCCAGATGGTTTAGGGAATAGCATCTACCCTTTTTAAAGGGGAGGAGCTTAAAAGTGTTTTAGTATTAAAATGCAAATTTCACCAGTAATTAAAATTTGTCCCTCAGGGAACTCTTGGCAGTATAGAAAAGGTATTGACTTTGGATCCAAAGGGTTTTGAGGTCTAGATTCAAATGCTGTGACTGTGGGCATGTTATTTCATCTCTTTTGCCTCTGTTTCTTCATAGGGGAAATGGGGATTGAAGATACAGAGATGAAAAAAGGCACTTTGAAAGGTACCTGGCGTGTGGTTGAACTCTATAAATATACATTTCTCCCCATTTTTCTTATCTGCTAGCAGAAACATTAAGATAATAGAGCCTGTTCTGTATAGCAAATACATATTCCCAAGAGTGTTAAAGTAGGACACGTCAGCAAAGGCAAAAATGATGGGGGGAGGGGGATCTTTGAAAAGGGTACTCCTTATAGAGTTATACTTGAGAAGGGAAAAAACTGAGAACTCTCATATTTGTCAGGCATGATGAAGAGAGGTTTAACATGAACTTTTTGTTACGTTAATTTCAACCAACAATCCCAATGCATTTAAAATATAACCCACACATAATATTGATATTGATTTGGTAACATTTTTTGAGTCACTATCCTTTTGACACTCTTCTCAGAAAAACACATGTGTGTATTTGTACTCACACAACTACACTTTGCAGTTGTCCCATCCCTTGAAGACAAGGACACCTCGTTAATAAACTGACCTATAAAAAGTACTTTGATTTCACTGTAATGCTCCCCTTCCTCCGCACCCCCACACCACCTGCCGCCAAGTAAAGAGACTGGCGGGCGCCACCCGGCTCCAGGAAGGCAGGATTTTAGCAGGACACGTGGCTGTGGGGATGGGGTGGAGGTGTCAGGGGAGCCCGCATTCGCTTGCTCGCCTGTCCCCTCCTGCTGTCCCTGAGCGAGTGGCAGCACAGGTGAGCGCTTGGGGACAGCCTGACACAGTACGGGCGGGGCGGGCGGCGCCCCTGAGAGAGGCGGCTCCGGTCTCCCACCGTCCTAGTTCCAGAGATGGGGAAGAGAGGAGAGAGGGAGCAGGTCCAGCAGAAGGAAGCACCCCGCCCTTACGGGAACTGTGGGTTGACAGCGACCGTACCTCCCAGTCATGGGGACAAGATTTTTTTTTTTTACTAGAACTTGGATTATTTTCTCCCTCCTCCGTTTCCCCAGGCCCAGCCAAAGGGGCGTCTAGGGCTGGGCAGGGACAGAAAAGTAGCCGAGAACCCCCATATTTGTCAGGCATGGTGAAAGGAGGATTAACATGGACTTAGTTTTGACCATAAAGTCCCTGCTCCCAATACATTTGAAATATAACCCACACATAATACCAGTATTAATCTGGCAACATTTTTTGAGTCACTGATTCCTGCGACATTTGCTCCGCAACAGGCAGGACCCGCAGAGCCATCAGCTGATGGGGGCCCATGTCCTCGGGGCGCACGGGAATTACCCCCAAAGACAGCCCGGGGGATGGGGGCCCAGGCCCGCAACTCGGAAGCCTTTGTGGGTAGGGTTGGAGGTCTGGACTCTGGTGGGAGTCAGGGACAGGGGCTGGCTGGGTTGCGGGGAAAGAGGGGCATGCCCCACTCCCCTTGAGGTGAGGGTGGTAGGACAAGTGCTCGTCATCCCTCTGTGTGATCCCAACCCCAGATCCAAAGGGAGAACGCAGACCAGGTATTAATTCTGCAAGCTGTTCAGTGTACAAAAGACCTAAACAGACACCCCAGGTGTCTGTTTATTAAGGCTACTTGGGTTAATAAATAACAAAACCCGCATCCTTAAATCCTTTTGGTATAAGGTGAAATATTTAAAAAATTAGATTAAAAAATAAGTCACACTTGGTCCTAAGGATTAATATGCCTTGCTTATTTTATCCTCCCAGCCTCGGAGTGGGTGTTTTTTGCCCCCTCATTTACAAATGAAGAAACTGTCTCTGAGGGGTTGCTCAAGGTTACACAGTTAATAAGTGACAAAATCAAAGCCTAACCCTGAGCTGGTGTCCTTTGTTGGTGCCTCATTTTCCTCTCAGAGGTGAGGCAGATGTGTCCTCATCACCCTTAGCAAAGAAAACAGCCCCTCTCTATGTAAATAAAGATGCAACCTGCCAAGGTACCTGAGAAAACTGTTGCCTTCACTTCCTTTCTAACCACAGTGATGCCTTTGCTCCGAGCTGTTTCTCTCCTTTATGAAATGGCTTGCTAGATTTAAGATTGCAATCTGTAAAAGTAGATTTTTTTTTTCTTTTTTGAATCTAATCTGGCCTATGATATAGGCCTAAGTAGCCCATATTCAGAC
Organism: Cheirogaleus major; assembly: GCA_963574435.1. Lineage (NCBI taxonomy): Eukaryota > Metazoa > Chordata > Mammalia > Primates > Cheirogaleidae > Cheirogaleus > Cheirogaleus major. The sequence goes on along the minus strand of CAUYPO010097844.1, from coordinate 1,398 downwards.
CAAGTGATCCAACTAGGCATTACTGAGAAATGGTACACACACCCTTCCAATAAATGCAGACTATTAAATTACCTTGATCATTTAACCGCCAATTATCCAACCACTCTACAGGTATTTAACGAGCATCTCTGCCTTTCCTGCACAAATCTACTTTCTCCTCTGCCAGTTATCGTTTTTCATATATGATTCAGATCCAGTCACTCCTTTATTAAAAACCCTGAGTGGTTTCCCACCGTCTACAGGATGAAGACAAGATTTGTCACATGAGGCCCCTGCCTGTCCTAGCAGCTCTTAAATCTGGAGTAGAGGCAAAGTAAAACCAAAGTAGAGCCAAGTGTTTGACATAGCTGCAAGAGTATGGATTCTTGCCCTCCAATTGCTCAAATCCTATGTGAGAATAACCAGAGTATAAAGTATAAATAGGAAATGCTTCTCTCCTCAGCTGCACTTGACCCTGGAGAGTTTGGTACTCACAGAGTAATGTAGGCTGTTGAGAATAAGGTGTTAGAGTTTGTTTTTTCTTTATCTCTTTTGAAAAATGAACCTGGGAAACTTTGAAAAAAAGTTAATTAATGGGGACTAGAAAAGCAAGACCAAAAGAAAAGGAAAATGTAAATATTCTAGATCTAAAGGTCAATGTCAGTGCTAGGTTCATGCTTCAAAGTGGACTCTGGATTTCCTGGCAGCCAGAGCAAATTATTTGGATTTTATTGATAGAAAAGTGAAAGCCTACCAGTTCTTGAAACCAGGAAAAATATTTTATGGTGATACTTTTATCTCTCTCTTCATAGGTTTTTACTTATAAAGTTACCACATGTTCTTTGTAAAAAATTCAAGTAACACAAACATCTATAGAGTAAAAAGTCTATGTCTCCTTTACCTATATCTCTATTCCCCTTCTCCAGAAGTAAATAAACCCAAACCCGAGACTAACCATTTACTTCTAGAGGGTTTTTTTTTCAGTGCAATTAGAAGTACTTAAATATATTTAGATCTACCTCTTTCATTTTAATGACTACGATATTCTATTATATGGAGGTAGCATAACTTATTTAACTATTCCCCTTTTTGTTTCTGATTTTGCTGTCTTATATATAATAAGCATGCTTGTACATACACTTTTGTGCAGTTATGTAAGTATTTCTATACAATAGATTTCTGGAAGTGGAACTGCAAGATCACATGGCTCATACATTTAAAATTTTGATGAATTGTCTTCAAAAAGGCTGTACTAATTTATACTCTCACCAACAGTGTCTGAGTATGCCCATTTTCCCATTCCCTTGCCAACACTAGATATTATCAACCTTTCTCATTTGCTGGCACAAACTTCTAAATGGAATTTCTCCTGGCAAGGTTAACATATTTTAATCAAGAAAAGAGACCAGGCCAGGCGCA
>CAUYPO010097843.1:10000-21991 GCA_963574435.1 Cheirogaleus major | reverse complement strand
CTGTGCATTGACGACGAATCCGTTTTGCTCTTGTGTGATGAGGAAAGCTTTAAAGCACTGAAAGCTTGTTTTACTTTACAGGCAGTTTTAGGAAAATAACTATACTAACTCCTACTAGGGACTTGTTAAAAGGTCACAGATTCGTAGTAAATTATTAGCTGAACGTACACACTGCAACTGCAGAGATAAAAGTCAAAGCTTTTGGCTGTCAACTAAAGTCGATGATTGACTGTGAGCGTTCATCTGTGACTGTCGACTATAGTCGACGCTTGTACCAAAGTGGTTAATTGCCCTTTTATTTAAAAGGCAGTAGAGCACAACAGTTCCACTAGAGACCAGGTTCGAATCCCAGAGCTGTTCCTTCTGACCTGCTGACCTGAGCCGTGGTGAGTGCTCTATAAGTGTTAGGTACTTCTCTCTTCTACTTGAACTTTCTGAGTGTACCTACTCCCTTTACCAATGTGTGTTACCTGTGAGGTAAGATTACTGAATTTTCTTCTCTACGATGTTCTCTATAAAATCCTAATAAGCATTTAAAAAAATAAAACCTAATTGCTCCGACATTTGTGCAAGAGATACCCATATGAGTGGGCAGATTGGGAATGGGAAAAGGACAAACATCCCTGTTTTCTGGAGTCACGTAGAAACCAAACAGGAAGGTGACAGCACCAGGCTCCCTGGGTCCTGTGTCTCGCTGCCCATTTGGGCTGGGCCTCTGCCAGTCTCTCTGGCTGTGTCAGAGATGAGCTGGCTGTATGAAGTACCTCTGGGGGTCATTATTCTGGAAGGGATTCATTCTGGAAGAAATAAGGCCCTCTGCCTCCCTGGATCTGACAGGACTGCTGAAACTTTTTTTTTTTTTTAACTTACATTTTAATTAAGAAAGTCACCCTTTGGTGAAAATTGCAAAATTCTTGTACTTAAGAATCAATAAAATGTGCACAATCTAAAATGAGATTAATAATAGCTAACTTGTCTATTTTGGGGGTAATTATTTATTCATCAAAGAAAACCAGCTGCTTAAAACCCTAGTCCATCATGAACGCTTCCACTTCAGTTCTGTTGTTAAAATTTCCTTCTATTGCTCCGTCTGGTGTTAAATATAAAAAGCAGGAAGGTTCATTCTCTACCTGCATACATTTTAAATAAGAATTTCAACATTATCTTGTCCATTTAAAATAATTGTATGAAAATGTGAAGAAATATGATCTTGTAAAAGCTGTAGTCTGACGGACCCAGAGAACGGGCGAGAAAGAGCAAAGCCGCTGTTATTTAAAATTCATGGAGACCGTGGCAAGATTGATCGAGAGAAGCTCCTTTCCAGGACTGTCCCGGAGCCTCGAGGGGAGAGGCTGAGGTGGGGCTGGGGGCTCAGCCAGGACCCCAGATCCAGCACGACCCGAGGAAGGGCCCCCCGCTGCCACAGCCTGGACAGAGAGGACCGAGAGTGGCTGGTCCCTCGGGATCTTGCACTTGTGGGTCCCCGTCAGGCCTGCCTCAGGGAAGGAGGGAAGGACCAACCTCTTTATTTGGGGTTTGGGCAAGTCCAAGCCCCCAAGTCACGTCCTGTAGGCTAGAGCGTGGTGGAGGCTGGGGGTGTGAGCAGGGAGCTGAGGAGAGAGGGGAGAGGATGGAAGGGCTCCCTGCTCAGGGCTTCAGCTGGACTTTGAATAATTTACCATCCTCACTGTGATCCTTACCAGCTCCTAGAGGGGAAAAGTAATTGGGAATCACAAAATATTTCTCCTCGCCTGTATCTGCACTTTACAGCGGCCCCCTGCCATGGAAGTGTCCTGGGCTGAGCCTGCAACTGTGGGTTTCATTCTGCTGCTTTCTTTCTGTGTGATTGTATCAGCTTCTTATTGCTGCTATAACAAAGAACTGCAAACTCAGTGGCTTAAAACAACACGAATTTATTATCTTACAGTTTTGCAGGTCAGGAGCCCGAAATGGGTCTCATTGGGGTAAAATCAAGGTGTCAGGGGGACTGAATTCCTTCTGGAAGCTCTAGGAGAGAATCGGCTTCCTCACCTTCCCCAGCTACAGAGGCTGCTCTCAATCCTCACGTCACGGTCCCCCTCCTCCATGTGCAAAGCCAGCAAAGAAGGGTCGAGTCCTCCTCATACCCAGTCGCTCTGACTCTCCTGCCTCTCTCTCCCCTATAAAAACTCTTGTAATCACAAGGATAATCCAGGATAATCTCCCCATTTTAATATCCTTAATTTATACATCTGCAGAGTCCCTTTTGCCATGGGAGGTAGCATATTCACCAGTTTGGGGGATTAGGATGCAAACATCTTCAGGCGCCCTTATTCCACAAACATAGTGACCGTGGACAGCTTACTTGGCCTTTCTGGGCCTCAGTTTCTCTATCCTTAAAGTGGAACAGTACCGCCTACCTCATGGTGTTTTTATGAGGACCTAAGGAGATAAAGCAATAAATGTGCTTTGCAATCTGTTAAATTTCTTACCAAGAAAAGATATTTTTGGTGCATTTGAAGGAACTCAGCTGGAAAGTCTTTTCTGGGAGGGACGCGCACAGCTGGATCTGCCAGGGATTCTGCTTCACGGAAGCGAACGTCCTTTCCCTCCCCACACTGGTCTGTGTTTGCAGGCAGCTCAGTGCCTGCTCCATCTAAGACCTCAGACTGGGGGTAAACTGTGAATTCTAGGGGCCCTATGTGCACCTGCAGCCAGGATATATTTACCCACACCCTTTGTCGGTCCCCAGACGGCACAGGACAGAGCTGCCCTAACCCCTGCGTAGAGAGAAGGAAGGAGTGGATGAGGCTGTGCACAGTGCTTAGTGAAGCGAGCACATGGCCCTGCTGACGGGAACCAGAGGCCTGCGGTGCAGTAGGAAGAGCCCTGACTGCGAGTCAAGTGTCAGCTCTGTGGTTTCATGATGTCACCTCCACTTCCCCACTGGTAACATGATGGGGGGCAAGGGGTCCCCGCCCTGGCCGATCAGTGGCATCTTCAAGATTCTGTCTGGTAGAGAAAGTTCCAGTGAGGACTTAGCTTGATCTGGGTGTGCCCTGTGGCTCAATAATCCCCCGAGTCCCTCATGACTGAAGGGCCGGTAATCTGGATCTAGAACTTGCCTCGAATGCATTCTCCAATGTAGAGTTTCTCAAAGCGTGCCCATGGATCAACTGTCTTAGAGCCACCTTAGAGTCAACTTTGGAGATGGGTTGGAATTTGCTACAATACAGATTCCCAGGCCCCAGCCCCACCTCTGGGCTGGAGCCCAGGAATCTGCATTGGAACAAGCTCCCCAGTGATTCTGATGTGCTGCCAACTTGAGAACCACAGCTCTGACCACAGGGTCAGCTGTGTGAAAGTGGAGCTCACTGCCATTCCATGTGGACCCTCCCGCCTTCTCCCCAGGCCACCAGCGGCCTCCATCCAGCCCCTTCCCAGACTTCTCTCTCAGGACTCTGAATCCAGCCTCGACTTTCACAAAGCAGCCCAGCCTCAGTCTCTCTAATGCCAAGGAAAGAAATCCCCCTATGGGAAAAAAAGCTCTTGGGGTGAGGAATTTCTATATGGAAGCAGGGATGAGCAGGGCAGGAAGGCGCAGTCAGCCCCACCGCCATATTTCCTCCCCGCAGGTGAGCCGCCATCTGTCTCCAGCGTGCCTGCGGCTGCCCGAGAGTTCCTCCTCCCCTCCCCACTTTTCCCTTTAAACTCTGTCATTTGTACAGCCTATTAACCTTTAACTTTATGACTACCCAAAGATGAAATAGTGGCAGCATTTAAGGCTGAGAATACTCCAGACCTACCTTCTTAGTTTGCAACAAGGGTGAAGCACTTTCTCTTAAATCAGTCATTTTTAATATCAGTCACAGAGACGCTACCCAAGGAGAGTATTTTTGGCTCCACATAGCGAGCTGATTCATAATAAATGTGGCAGCACTGCTTTCTACCTCCATACCTCCCCTAGGAGCAAGAGTTCTCTCCCTTAGTTCTTGGGATGAAATATTCTAGGTATTAATAATACCACTTCTTATGGAATACCAACCATGGGCTATGTCGTAGGCATGATATCAAATCCTCATAAAGACCCTGCTGAAATATGCATTTTCACCTTCATTTTCAGATGAGGCTCAGAGAGGTTAAATAGCTTGTCTAGGCTCACCCAGCTATGAGTGACCGGGCTGGGATTGAATCCTAGATCTACTTGACCCCAGATTCTATGCAGATAAGCCAAAATCATCTAAGTTTGTCTTTTGTCAGCCTATTCATATTTGAACTTAGAGTGACAGTTGCTGCTTAAAATTGCTACGAGAATGTCCCAGGAGTACACAGCCTTAGAGAGAAGATGTCCCATCAAGGGGATGGTGGAAGGTCCTAGACCCAAGTGAGTTTGAGATTTAGCTCTGCCACCTGCCTGAGGATTACCAACCATCCCAGTTTGTCCAAGGCTGTCCTGGTTTCAGCATAGAAAGCCCCAGGCAAATAGGGACAATTGGTCAGCCAGTGACATGCTGCCTCTGAGCCTTGGGGTCCCAGCTGTGAAGTGGGGACAGTGCTACCTGCCTAACAGGGGACTGTAGGGCTTTCCCCACTTCTCCCAGGAGTAGTGCCTGGCAGCCTGGTGCTGACCAGTGTAGGGTTTCACGAGAATGCCATTGAGACTGGTTACCAGGGAAGCTGGGGAACCAAAGGCAGGTCTGAGGCAGGTGGGGCAGCCTGAATGAAGGCCTGGGCACCCAGGAACCAGCAGGGACTTGGTCTGAAGGGCACACATTTGAACTTGTCCCCTTACTCTGCTTTATAGTTCTCCCTAGCACTGACCACCCTCCAGACACATTACAGATTTCCATATCCTGTCTGTTGTGTTGCCCCAACTAGTGTCTAAGCTCTGGGAGGGGAAGGGAGCGATTTTTGTCTGTTTGCTCCACTGCTGTCAACCTGGTACCTAGAACAGTGCCTGGTACTTAAATAGACTCGCAGTAACTATTTGTTAAAAGAATGAATGAATGAATGAATGAGTGAGTGAATTAGAGATGGGTCCTTCATCGCTCTTGAAGAGCAGTGCCAGATGGCCAGCAGACTCAAGGCTGAGCTGCTGAGGGGGCTGCCAAAGGATGGATGACAAGCTCACTGTGACCCGGGGCCACTACATTGCTGCTTGCTTCTCGAACTCACTCTCCATCAGTGCCACCTGGTGGCCTGGATTCTTTATGGCATTTCTCCCCCATAGAACACAAATCCCTGAAGCTGACTATAGGTTGTGCCCCACTCCCCCCGCCCCCCCCCACCTTGGATCTAAGCAAACTGCCTCCCAGCCCTGGCACTGAGTGTGCGAACAGTCAGGTCTTTCAGTTTGCAGCTATGATCTGGGGTACCTGGAATGTCCCTCAGGATGTCTGCACCTGGGTAATATAGCCCGTGACAGAACCCTCTCACATTTGGCCCCCACATACAGTGCTGATTGTGACCCTGCTGCCTGGTTTCCGCGTTCTTACTCCAACAGTGCAGGCAGTGGATGGCAGCAAGGGCCCAGCTCAACAGAATTCAAAGCAAATTAGGGACAGAGACCCTGGCATGGGTCACATTCCTGCGTTAGTCCCAACTGTGATGTTTCTAACTTTTTAACATTTATGTAAAAGTTTCTCTCTTGCTTTGGTCCCATTTTATGGTTAGTATAAGACCAGTCTGAAAGATAATATATTGTGACTGTTATATTATTTATTTTCAAGCCAACTTATTGATTATTGTGTGCTGAAAATGACAAATGGTGTCTGCATGAGGCACGGTCAGCAGGTTCTATTAAAGAAATGATAGTATTGCTCATGGATTGTTAAAAGGTTCAGTTTAGGTTCTTTATAGGTTTATATCCATTGCTATTTAATGACCAAATGATGAAAAATATGAGCTGTGGGGACAATTTTTTTCTGCTGGAGTTTTATGTTTAAGCAGTTAGCAAAATAAGATACTCCATTTTGGTGGGGGAGGCAGGCAGTGGTAAGGGGAGTATAGTAAGATTTTATTCCCCCAGATTTAATTGTAATAATTAATGTTGCAGATGTTTAACCACGCAAGAGGATGCCAAGAAAGTAAAGGGCTGCCAGGCCAGGAGATGAGCCATGAGACTCTAGCATCCAGGATTTTTGCTGGGGTCCTGCTGGTTTCAACACCAGATTGTAGCTATCTGCTTCTTATGTTTTGTGGGGTGAGGGCCAGTGGCTCATGCTAAGGCTAGATGGCAAAGGACAGGCCTTATTGGGAGTGGTCTTCCCTGTTGGCTGGAGAGGGCCTGGTAAGAATTTCCTCACCTGGAGGGAAGTGGAGGAGTCCCTGAGGGTAGAGAAGGGACAGCAGGCTCTGCACATAGGCTTGGCTGTCCCAAGTCTGCAAAGTCAGAGGCCCCCAAAGTGACCCAAGGGAGGAGGGCTGGTCACTGGGTGCTCTCCAAGGGGTTCAAGGCAGCTCTAGTAGATGACTGGGCATCCCAGGGCCCAAAGGCTCAGCCTTGGTCTCGATATACTGAGCCAAGGAGAGCAAGAAAAGCCCTAGACTGTGTGCTGGTGACTTGGGTACTCCCAGCACCCTGCCACTATCTCAGACCATTGGGCTGAACTCCTCAGTCAAGGCTCTGCAGCAGGAGAGGGCTGGAGCAGGCAGGCTGAGTCGGCCTGCAAGAGAGTGAGTGGAGAGTGCCCTTTCTCCCCTGGGGGGCTCTCACAGAACTACTCCCAGAAGGCTTTGGAGAACTCAGTCTAGTCTTTCCAGGGAGGCATCTGGGTGGTGGGCCCTCCCTCCCGCTGCACCAGATGGTGCTCCTAAGACAGTGGCTCTGCTTGGGATCCCCCTCCGCTTTCCAAGGTGTTCAGGGAGCCCCAGAGGGCCCTCTCTTCTCCAGGGATCCTGAGCCTGGCTCCAAAGGATAGGTGCTAATTAGGAGTGGACTGTCAGGGCAGGGCCCATACAAGGAGGTGACAAGGTCTGAAGATGTTTCCAAGTCTGGCAGAAGCAGAGAGCTGGTCACCAAAACCTGCTTCCTCTCTTTCTGGACACTAGCCAAACTACATTTCCCAGCCTTCCTTGCTGTTATCCAGACTATGTTACCCCTGGCTATCTGAGTCCCGGGCCTGGCCATAAAGATCTCCCATATTCGATCTTCTGTGTTCTCTTCCTTTCCACTGGCCGATGTTCATGCCCAGTGTGTCCTCCATGTGGAAGTCCACATGGAAGTTGGGAGGGTCTTTGCCTTCTGTCACTTCTACCCCACTGCCCACCCGAACTGCCTTGAACTATTTACATGCATGTGAAATCGATTTGTTTTGGGGGCCTTGACTCATTCTGGGGTCTGTTAGTCTATCTAAACTAATAAGTATGTGGTTCAATTCTGTGGAGAATTCCTGCATTCGCTGCAATTCTTTCAGAAATTCAACTTAAACCAGCTCAAGAAAAAAAGGAATCTGCTTCTCAGATAATGGATAGGATGCAGATGGGTTGGCGTCAGGCACAGATGGATCCAGGATGAACATCTCCACCACCCATTCCCCATCAAGATTCTTGCTCTGGGATCTGTTTTTCTGTCTAGGTTGGCAAGAGCCAATCCCCACCCAATCCTGGCTCCAGTTAAAAATTAAAGACCTGTGATTGGCCCAGGTTAGGTCATGTGGCCACTCCTGGCCCAATCATAGTGGCCAAACAGATGGAGCCCTCTGATTGGCCAGCCACTTACATCAGGCTTTGGGGAGAGAGAAGAGGTCTGAGCAGCCAAAATCAATGGCTACACACAGCAGTTTTCTCTTGTTCTCTGATTTATTCTCACCTTTCAGACTTCTGTTGAGGTAGAAAGTGCTTCATGAACAGGAATCATTTGACTTTTCCTATGGCAGTGGAGTAAATTGTCATGCAAGAAGGAGGTCTGTACTGGGGATCTTAGCTGTGCAACCTTGGACAAGGCTTTCAACCTCTCTAATCTTCAGTTTCTTCATCTATTTGTTCAGTGGGGCTAATCACATCATCTGCAGAAGTTATAAGGATCAAATTAGAAAACATATGCGGAAAGGCAGAGCATGCTGGCAGGCGATGTAAGAGAGAGGGTAGCATTTCCATGCACCCCCCCCCATGCAAGGCCCACCCCCAGGGGCTGCACTGCCAGATCCCCTCCCTAAGAAAGGCTGCCATCTCCCTCTCCCAGGGCTCCATGTCATCTGACAGCGGGTCAGATTTCTACTCCTCCTGAGTAGCAATGCCCTTTGCATCATTTGCCCAGGCAGCCTTGCCAAACCCCAGGAAATGCTACTGTGTGAGGACATGAGAGTCTCCAAGGCAGAGGGGTCACCCCTATAGAAAGGTTGGCTGCTTAAAGTTCCAAGCCTGGGACTCCAGCAGTTACACACTGATCATGCCCCTTTCTCCCTCATTTATTATAAAATAAGTGCAATTATTATAAAATAAGGACAAAATGACTTGTTGGAAATGATTTGAACTTTGGAGAAGGCCCAGAATTAGAACTCTATGCCTACCCTTGTTAGCTCTGTGCCCTTTGGTCAGGTGTCTATGCTTTCTGAGCCTCAGTTTCTGGAACAGTAAAATGCCACAGGGCAGGAATTATTGTGAGAATTAAATGAAATGTGAAATGTGAAGGCACCTATCACATTGCCTGGCACATAGTGGGTGCCAAATAAACGTATGTTTCCTTTTGTCAAAAGGGTAAATAAGTGTAAATAGAACAGGCAGCACTTACTTGTTTGCATTTTGATTACACTTATTCCAAAATAGCTTTCCCAGTGGAGCGTGAAGAGTCAATATTAGTAATTCATACATTGGTATGAAACACTGCCCTCTTCTCTATTGTAACCTAAAAAATGCCAACATTCCAGGGAAGGTCCTCACCCTTTTTCCCTGCTGCATTAGTTTCCTCAGTTTGCGGTAACAAATTACCACCAACCGGATGGCTTAAACAATGGAAATTCATTCTTTTACAGATCAGGAGGCCAGACGTCTGGAAATCACGGTGTCGGCAGGGTTGGTTCCTTCTGGAGCTCCAGTGAGGAATCTGTTCCATGCCTCTCTCCTAGTTTCCTGTGGTTGCCAGCAATCCTTTGGCCTGTAGCCAAAGGATTGTAATCTGTCACTGTAATCTGATTCCATCGTCACATGGCCTTCCTGCCTGTATGTATCAGTGTACCTTGTCTTCTTATAAGGACACTAGTCATTAGACTTACAGTCCACACTACTCTAGTATGACCTCATCTTAATGTAACCAATTACATCTGTAAAAAGACTATCTCATAAAAGGCCACATTTGGAGGTTCTGGTATACATGAATTTTGGGGGGACATCATTCAACCCACTATACCTATCCTTGGTGGGAGAAGAAGGGATCGAAAAGCAGGGCACAGAAAGAGTGGAAGTCCTGGGCAGTGCAGGCAAGCTTTAATGACTTCGCAATTTTTTCCAAGTCCATTTTAAAAATGACTGCCCCAAGAGACACTCTTGTCCTCTGGAAAAGAATGTACTAGGCCTTAAGAATACTCCAAATATCTCCCCCCCAGGCGTGACTGTCCAAGGAAGGAAAACGAAAACTTCCCTTCCTTCTCCCTGGTTCCTACGTCCCTTCCCCCAGCCCCCACGACCAACACCTGACATCTTAAATACTCCAGGCAGCAAAACAGAGCACCCTTAAAGATGCTTTTATTGCCAGGAACAAAGCCCACTCCGACTAGCTTGAGTAACGGGGGATTTATCAGAACACAGGGAAGTCCACAGAACCTGGGGATAGGATTCTGACCGTTCTCCTCACGGCCCGGAACCCGGAAGCGGAAGCTCTCTGCATCTCTGGGGCCCCCACGGTCCCTCACTTCCGCCTCTCTAGTCCCAGCTGTGTCATCCTTTGCTCTCTCTAACCGAGGTCGCCTCTGTTCTCTGCGCATCCGCGGGCAAGAAATCCTAAGTCACCTCTAGGCTCGCAAGAGGCTGACACTGTGTCCCGACGCCAGACGCCTGGGACAGAGATTCTGATTGGCCCAGTCCAGCCAATAGCGAGGCGCCGTCGGGGTCAGGCTTTCCCTCGCTGTCCAATCAGCAGGGCCCACCTGCTAAGCAGAGCCTCAGGGTCTGCCCCTGCGGAGGCGCAGGTGGGCAGTTCTCCGCCCTAGAAAGCCTCCACAAGGACCTTAAAGTAGTTCTCTCACTTGGCAGCGCGACGTAGGGGGGACACTTTACTGGTGACACCCTGCATGTGGCATCCTGCAGCTCCTGTCTTTTTCTACCAAAACTCCACCGGTCTCACCTTGCTCAGAACCGGCGTCCGCAGCCTTTAGCCAGTGACTCGAAGCAAGTCCTCACGTGAACTCCCCAGAATGAGAGCGCTCACTCGCTGTGTATGTGCGTAGGCATGCATTCCCCTACCCATCTGTTTATTCTCAGTGATGTGCTGCTTCCTGTGGCAAACACAGGCTCGTTATAAAACAGATTGGTCTACATGTGATTATCCACAAGGCTGAACTAAAAGCCACTGTCACAAGTTCTGAGACTCACCTGTGTGTAAGGGCAGCCAGTCCCCTCCTCATCTCCCTTGGCTGCATGTGCCAGTGTTACACCCTCGAACAGTCAAGATGGGGGAGGAGCTGGCCGTGGCCCTGGGTGTCCTCACTTCCTGCACAGGCCACATCTGGGAAGGGTGGCTCTGCTCCCGGTGGTTCTGGTGCTGCTGAGTCCCTGGAACATGGAGCCAGTGGAAACCCAACAGCCATCCACTTGGTGGCATCAATGGTGACAGGCCAGCCCTGCAGAGGATTGGCTGGCCTACCCAATCCACTTAACCTACCAATTGTCACATTTCTTCTCGATTTGGGGATAGCTGGAAACCCCAAGTGGACATTTAGGGTCCCCTATTTAGGTACCACCTGTGATTCACCTCTTTACTGATTAAATCATTAGCAGTCTCTTTCTAGGGCCACAGTTAGAACGTTGCTCTATTTCTAGGGTTTCTTCCCACAGCGTACATTGTCCTTGCTGACTAGAAAACTCTTAGGATCAGTCCTGACTTCTAGCTTTGGCTCTTCTGCTTACTGTGTGACCCTGGGCAAGTCAACCGACCTTTCTGAGCCTCCATTTCTATTTCTGTAAAGTGTAACTGGGTGAAGTTAGATCATGTCCAGGGTCTGTTTCAGTTCTAACACTTTAACATTGTACTCGTTTGCGCAGCTTCTCATGCTCGGAGTTTCTTGGAAATATTGACTAACAACTGTTGTGCTGCTGGCAGGGGTGGGTGCAGGGGCATTCTCTGTTGTAATGGGGAACAGCAGCAGAAATGGTGGAAAGAGTTGGGCCTGCCCCTTGGTATCAACCTCAGAGATCTTGATTCTGCAGTTTTGAGGTAAGGCCTGTGTTTGTTGGAAAACATCAATTAGCAATTGCAACCCTGCTCCGAGAGAATGTCTCCTGAACATTCCAGCCAGTGGAGACTTGAAAGCATGGTGAAAGGTCAGACCCCAAAGGGGGCCTTACACTTTGCCCCAGCCCATCACTGGACCAGAGCTAGGAGCCAGCCCCAGCCCCTGCCTGAAGGACCTGCAGAGCCCGGGGCCTGGTCTCCTTGGCCAGTGCATTCCGTGTCTTAATGACTCTACCCTCAAGCAAATGAGTTAAATTGCAGGGCATGGAGACTCTCCCTCCTGTTTCCTCCCTCTGAAAGCTGAGATCCCTACTCCCCTCTTCCTCAGGCCTGACTTTCTCCCCTTCTCCTGGCAGGCGGCTGCCCATGCCACGGTACCCGACCTAAACGTGGCCTCCTCGGGGGAGCCTTTCTCAGCAGAAAGTCCCCAGGGGCCTCTGTTTGCCCCATGACTACAGGACTTGCCTTGCTGCCTCCAGTAGTTAATTTCGTGTCTGTCTTGTTCGTTTAGGAGTTCTTCAAGAGCAGCTGCTTTGTCTTTCTTACCTTTGTAATTCTCTGGGCTGAGGTAGGAGCTCAACAAATGTGGGAGGGAAGGAGGGAGGGAGAGAGGAAGAGAAACAGAA
>CAUYPO010097843.1:0-7500 GCA_963574435.1 Cheirogaleus major | reverse complement strand
CTTTAACACTTCCAGAGACAGGGAGCCCATTACCTCCCAAGACAGCTCATCCCCTGGTGGAGTTCTGATTGCAAGAACAATCTTACACTGGACCAGGATCTGTTACCCCACATAGATCCTGGTTCTATTTTTTGGAGCCACCTAAAACAGGCCCACTCAGCTTGCCCCACAAGAGTCATTTCAATGTTTGAAGCCATCACCCAAGTTCTCCAAGTCTTCTCTTCTCCAGACTAGACAACTAGACAATTCCTTCAGTAATCTTTCGTGGGACTAGACTGGGTGGCACATAGAGTCACCAACATCTTGCTGTGATTTGTTGAGTAGATGCTTTCCTCTACAGGGAAGATGTCACCTGGGGAGAAGGCTGGCAAGGTGGTGGGTAGGATGAAGATGAGGAAATTGGGAGTCCACACCCAGCAAAATCCCTCAGGATAATAACCTCACACTCACCTAGTGCTTCACAATATATTAATAAAAGTGCTTCTAAAAAGTGCATTCATTGGCCCCATTTTATTGGCAGAGAAACTGTACAACCTGGGGGGTGGGGGATGAACTTGAACCTCTTGTCTTCCAACTCCAAAGATTTTGCCTTCGCTGTGAAATGGGCTGGGGAATAGTTTGTCCAACAAAAGAGTATTTTGACCCTATTAGGTAGAAGTAGACCCATGGGGGCAAATCCATCAGCCAAATTTCTCTTTTCATATAAGGAATGAGAGGAAAAGCTTCTTTCTTTGGATGTGGATTTTGCTCTGAAACTCTTGATTAATGGAATGAGCATCGATCTGATTGGTCATCAATTAGCACCTCACTGCAGGCCACACTTTTTGACTTTCTTAGCAGAGGATCAAAGGGACAACTTTGTCCAGTAGCTTAAGTGAAGCCAAAAAGACAAAAAAAAAAAAAAAAGAGGATGGGGGCCCTGGGGGAGGTGAATATACAATAGTGTGTTTAAAAACCTCATGTCCCTTTCTCAAGTGGAATATACAAGAATGTGGTGAAAATTTTAAGATAAATTATCTCTGATCACATTTCTCTATTGTACACTGGGTAAACATTTACAGTAAATCGTTTGTAAATTTCACCCTTGGAAAAACTACAATGCAATCATGTTCGTTATTTCCCAGCTTCTAATACAGTCTTTGGTGGCAGACTTATATTTCTCATATTACCTTGTTCCAAATGTGAGCTGGGGCAGCTGGCTCTTTTTCTTTCCTTACATTTTCATGATTTATATAAATACTTTTGCTGCTGTATTGTATTTTATTTTTATCCTTTGCATTTTATTGGTACCAAACTACTCGTGCATTTCCAGGGCTCCCATGCGAATATTCCTATTTATTCCATGATTATTTATTGAAAGCTATCTCATGCTCGGTTACTTTGCCACTTTCTTTTGCTTTAAACATTAAACAGATGCAGTATATTTTCAAATAATTTAAACAATACTTGATGAGTGAATTTTTCCCTTTTGCCCTGGCAGGATTTGGGTTCTTTCTGGTCAAAATTGTAATATTTCTGTCTTTGCTGTCAGATTGGATGCAGATCAAGAAACACTCCTATCTCCCAGTCACTGGTGCTGATGAAACAGGCTCTGCTTTTGACCCAAAGGAAGTTTTTGCACAGGAGAAAAAGTCAGAGCTGAGAGGGGGGATCAGTATCAGTCAGTAGGACTTGCCAGCGTGATGGAAATACGCTACCCAATACGGTAGTCACCAGCCACAAAGAGCTGGTGCAACCAAAAAAGGGAATTTTTAACTTGATTTAATCTCAATTCAAAGTGGCCACATGTGACCAGCATCCATCATATTGACAGCACTGGTCTACATGGTCGTGCCGATTGGTTTTTTGGGCTCTTGGAGTGGTTTGGTGAGGAAAATGAAGTGCTGACGCATACCAAAGACCCAAAGCATCTCTGCTGGTCTGGGGTGGGCATGAGGATGTTGGGACCATCTCCAGCTCTGCTCCTGGCTGCTCAGTGACCACATGGGACCTCTCAGAGCACCAACGTCCTCATCAGTAAAATAGCCCTAATAATCGCAAACATACAAAATGACCATGAGAATAAAATGGGATTAACACAAGTGAAAGTACTTTGGAACAGAAATAATGAACTATGTCGAATACTTCCTGTTTGCTGGGTAATTTACAAGGATGAACCCATTTAATCTTTACGATGACCATGTAACATAATTACTGCTGTGATTGTCACATTGCTGTTCCCATTTTAGAGATGACAGTGCTGTTCCCAATCTCTCCCAGCTAGAAGGTAGCAGTGCTGTCCCTCGCGCCTGTGTGCTTTGCCACTGTGCCAAATGACCTCAGGAGCAAAACCCTTTAGATGTCAGGAATGATTAATCACGACAATCATTTCTAGTTGCCACAGTGCCTTTTGTCTTGAGGGAGATGGGATCCAAATCTACCCCTGGGGAATGCTGCCACCTCTGGAGGAGGAGGTCTGTCGATGGTACCTGCTAGCCGAGGGAAGCAGCCAGGGCAGAAGCCCCTCAGCAGGTCTCATCCCAGAGCCCTCCCTGTCTGCACCATCTGTCCTCTGTTGGGAGAAGTAACTCCTTGCTGTGAGCATCTAGGCTTCTTCCAGTGGGCTCTGGTTCTGTATCAACAGCAGCGTTTCTGTAAATTGACTGGCTCTACCAAGAGTCCAATAGGACTATAGGCTGTGTTCCCATCTTGTTCCTAGAAGTCTCTAAGCCCATTTAGTGGCATCTGAAGGGGTCTCTGGTAAGTTGTGTCATTCCCCAAACAAGAGTTCTCATTATTCACGCCAAAGAACAACCAAGAGGCACGCACAGCAGGAAGAAGGTAAAGGAACGTGTGTGGCCAGGTGACCACAGCTCCAGAATGATGCCAGATGGGACAGATGGCACCCACTGAGGGCAAAGATGGCCGTGGCCTGCTCTGCGCCAACCCCCTTCTTTAAAGGAAATGACCCTGTCGATGTGTTTGTGCATATTTAAACCGGAAATGACCCTGCGATGTCTGAGGCCACAGATAAATCCACAGGGGCTAGAACTCTGTGGCACATTGAGGACAAGGCTCTGTGACCAGAGTCTCCACTGGGGTGTCATTCTGACAGTTTGCACCTGCTGCCGTCGAGATGCCGAGCAGGTCAGTGGGCGCCGACCCTGCCTTCTTCCTTGAACAGGGGCCAGCCTCAGGTTTAAGAAAGGAGGAGGAGCCATACATAGTTTAAGATGTTCCAACCAAATCTCTATTTATACTCCCAAATAATGTTTTTATTTATTTTTTAAAATTTTTATTTGTTTATTAACACATTCCAAACCTAGGAACCAAATTGTGTTCTTAAATGGCTCTGGTCAATCAGGTCTTTCAAGAAATATGTACTGAAGGCTTAAGTGATTATTTAATAAAAGGTTTCAGCAAAAACGTTCGTGGTCAATTTCAGTGAATTACGCATCATGCGACTGAGTTTTACCTTTAAGTAAAATCGAAGAGGTGTGATCGTGCCGGTGGTGGCCTCATGGCCCATGCACTGGGCTTTCTGAAATATCCATTTCACAGACCTCTAGTCACTATCGAGGAGAGTGAAAATAGAGATGCCAGGACATTTGACCTTGGGGCCCTGAGGGCAGTGGGTTCGTGACCCGCTGGCAGGAGGTGCTGGGTTTGTTCGCACAGGGCAGGACAGGGTGCCTGTGGTGGAGGGCTCTGGCTTGGCTGGCAGGCAGTAGTCTTGGGCAGCTGGGCCTCCGGTTCCTCTGATTCACTCTCCAGGAGAATCCAGGTCTCCCAGTAGCGTGTCCATCCCTTCTTAGTGTGTAAAGCACATTTACATCCATGACCTCACTGGATCCTCCCAGGCGGTGTTAATGTCACCCCCATTTTACAGAGAAGAATACCAAAGCTCAGTGGCAAAGAACTCACCCCAGGTTACACTGCTGGTTAGGAAGCAGAGCCAGGACTCAAATGTAGGGTTTCCGATTCCAGCCCCCCATGTGGGGTCCAGAAGGTGTGTCTTCCTGCTCCTTCTTGGGGGCTAGTGAAGAGAAAGGCCTAAGAAAGGGGGCTCTGAAGATGAGCCCGAAGCTGCCGATTTTGTTGCTTTTATGCAAGGTTTGTATCCGCTCGGTGTAGTTCTGGTTGTGCTGAATTTAATTATTTGTAACAAAGCATTTTCACAGCCCCCAGTAAAAATACGTGTAATTACGGTGTGTAATGATGTAAGAATCCCCGAAAATCCCAACGCAGCCCCTTCCCGGAGAGGGTGAAACTTCCTGAATGAAGCGGGCCACTGCTTCTTTACCAAAACATCCCCCATAATTAGGGCACATTAAGGATGCAATGCCCGTAAAATTGGATTGTTTAAAAAATAATGAAACTTTAAGCAGCAAAAAAAAAAGAAAAAAAAAGGAATTTTAACAATTAAAGATTTTCCTAGGGTGATTAGGAAAAGATTTCCTTCCAGTTTGAACTGATTAAAATGTCACCGAGGAAATGGCATGTGGGGAAGAAATGGAAGGGGCACCATCATCCCCGTGAGGAGGCTGGGACCACAGTGGGGTCTGGGTTCACGAGAGAGGGGCCACCGTGGCCAGCTGCAGACGGGGTCTGCGGGGCACTGCTGGTGACGGTGGGATTGCGGGCTGAATACGGCTCCCATTCTGTGAAAGAAGCCCCAGTCCTTTCCTTTGGGCTTTGATTTGAACACTGTGACAAATCACTGGAGTCCACTCAAGACCCCTGTCCCATCTCTCCCACCAGCCCCGGGTCAGGCCCCACCTGACCCCCAGGCACAGCCATTGTCATAACCTGCCTGGCGTCATGATGGCAGTGGGTGGTCTTCCTGTCCTTGGACCTCGGCATCACAGAAAGGAGGGCAGGAACCCTCCTCAATCCTCTGCTCCCCCAGAGGACTCCCTGAAGCTTCCAGAAAGCTCCCTAGAGAGTCCTGGAAAACAACCCTGTGAGTGCCAAGTCAGGAAGATCAGGAGTGGGGGAAGAGGTGTCATGTCTGCTTGCTGGGAGGGGGGCTTCACTTTCCTGCTGAGGTGTCATACTGATTCTGAGGACCTCCCCACCCCCACCCCACCCCTGCCATCTGTGGAAGATAGTTCTGGATCTTGAGTGCCCCTCTCATTCATCCATCCATCCCCTCTCATTCATCCATCCATCCCCTCATTCAGTGTTTCCAGAGTGAGTTCTCCATAGCAGAGACTCTGAGTCCTCTTCTTATAGGGACAGGAGTCAGATTGGATTAGAGACCACCCTAATGACCTCATTTTAACTTTATCACCTCTTTAAAGCCCACGTCTCCCAATATAGTCTCATTCTGAGGGACTGGGGGTAAGGGCTTCACATGAATTTTGAGGGGACACAGTTCAGACCCTAGCACCCGGCATTCCCTTTCCTTTCCCACTTGTCCTTTATGCTCAGTTCCATTGGGACACTTCCTCTGCAAAGCCCTCCTAGAATTCCTTTCCCCCAGTGGAGACCTTCACAGCAGCATGTGTCTATACTACCAACACAGTCCCCACAATACATCTCACAGTTAGTCACATACCTGTCTGTCCTCTTCCCAAAGCTTAGGGACTGGGGCCACTTCACCTTGTCCCCACCCTGGTGCTCCTGGCCATGGTCTAGAGTGGAGGTCACGCTTACCAGACATTCAACAAACCAGATTGAATGGCAGAATCCTCTCCTTTAGACTCCATGCTCTGAATTTTCCTTCTCCCTTGCCTGTGGTTCTGGGTGGGAGTTCTGTACAGCTCCTGGTCTGTATTGTACCCTGAGACCCTCCAGCTTGAATCTGGGCCACAGGGGATCTGAGAACTAATAGAGGGCAGGACATTCAGGGGAACTCACCATGTGGTCTAGTCTACCATGTTAGCTGTTCTCACCATGCTGTCTATTGCCTGCTTCCTTACTGGGGCATTCTGATTTGTCTGACAGCACTGCAGGGCCACCATGATGCTCCCTGGTTATCACAGATGCAAGCACCAGTTAACTTTTTTGCTAATGGGAATTCCTGGTGTGTAGAATGCTAGCTAAATTCTATTTTCCTGCAGTACTTGGTCTTCTGACCCACTGCCTTCTTCTGTTCTTTTCTTCTTGCATTTAGTGACCTGAATCTGCTCCTATATGCTCAGTGACCTCAGACTAGCCTAACCCCAAACATCTTCCAAATGGGGATGATCAAACTTGCCCTGAGTCTCTCCTGGACTTCTTGTGAGGGCCAAATAAGCAAACACAGGCAAAAGAGCTTTGAAAACAGTTACTTAAGTATGTGAATAAAAATCACCATAACCGTTGAAAGGCCCTGGACAGGAGGAGCCACGTGGTTGAGAAAGTAGAATGGGATGGTCTGCACCCACACCCTAAAGATACTCAAACTGCAGCCCTCTGAGCCAGGGGACCAAGCTGCAGAAAGACACTTTTCTGGATTGCAACCCCCCGGGCCACTTCGCTCAGGCATTCCATCCTGAGATAGGAAGGGCCAGCTGGGCAAGCCAGGGGACTGTCCCCCGCCCACAGGCCCAGAGCCAAGCTCCCAGGTAAGGCCATCTGCATGCAAGCCCAAGGACAGATGAGACATTTAAATTTTACCAGCCCTCAGTTATGGGCTTGACATAGAGAAATGGCTGCAATTCTTTTTATCAGCTGAGAGAACAGGCCTTAAATGACAAAATATTAGCCAGAACCTAGACTCACGAAACCTAAAACTTCCAAGTGGCTTCATGAAATCTAAACTTGAGGCACGGCGGGAGGAGGAGTGGGCTCTGGTCTCCAGGCGGGCTCTGGGAGCTCCGTGTCCACTCTTATATTTATTGTTTCACACAATCACTTCATTCATCCATCTGTTCATCTGTGTCAACCCATTTTTTAAAAATTTTAATTCTTATTTATAGACCGACCTTAATAAACTCTCCTCAAGTACTGCAAGTTTGTCACTGTCACAGATGCAAACATTATTAATGACAGGCTGGCTGACCGGGGACGATGGCTGCCCTTTAGACTCCTCTGCAGCTGCCTGGCTGGCGGATCGGATCCCGGGCGGGGAGAGGGGCGGCGGTCGATGAGGTCAGGGGTCAGCGCCGCAGCCATCATTAACGCCCTTCCCCATCAGCGGGGCCAGCCACGCCCGCAGGTGGAGCGCTCTGCTCCCACACTCGCGCTCAGATGCACCAGAAAAGCCACAGCAGCCGCCCCGGCCTATTTGTTTAAAATAAAGACGAATCAACCAGAGAAGGAGAAGGAGAAGGCCAGGAACGGAGACTGCATCCGGCTCACCCAGGGGGAGGCGCGGGAGCTGGGTGCCCTCCACCTGAGCCCTCCCTGAGCTGCACAGCCAGACTGTCCTGGTTTTGAAATGAAGAAACTTCAGGAGAAAGATCAGAAACTTGGATCCCGTGGCCCAGGATGGGGCTCACAATACCCCTCAGGCCCAGCAGACACAGAGCCTGGGGCCCGTGGAAATGTCTTCATCTTCATTTCTTTTAAAATCAGAAGCAAAAAACCAAATAT
>CAUYPO010097839.1:0-49594 GCA_963574435.1 Cheirogaleus major | reverse complement strand
TAACTTTTCTATTCTTTATTTATCCTTGCACTTTCTGTGTTTCTGCCTGAAGAATTACCTTTAGTATTTTCTGTAGGTCAGGTCTCCTGGAATGAGTTCTCAGCTTTTTTCAGGAATGTCTTTATTTCTTCTTCATTTTTTTAATGATATTTTTTATTTTTAAAATTTTTATTTCAGAATATTACAAGGGTGCAAATGTTTTGCTTACATGGATTGCTTTCGTACCATTTGAGTCAAAGTTATAAGTGTGCCCATCCTCCAGATAGTGTGCATTGTACCCATTTGGTGTGAATTTACCCATTCCCCCCTCCCCGCTCCCAGCTGCTTCAGTACCAATGAATGCTATTTCCATATGTGCACATAAATGTTGATCGATTAGTACCAATTTAGTGGTGAATACATGTGGTGCTTGTTTTTCCATTCTTGTGATACTTCACTTAGAAAAATGGTCTACAGTTCTGCCCAGGTTAATATAAGAGGCATTAGTTCACCATTTTTTTTTTTATGGCTGAGTAGAACTCCATGGTATACATGTATCATATTTTATTAATCCACTCATGCATTTATGGGCACTTGGGTTGTTTCCACATCTTTGCAATTGTGAATTGTGCTGCTATAAATATTCAAGTGCAGGAGTCTTTTTTATAGAATATCTTTTTTCCTTTGGGTAAATGAATAATATTTTTTGCTGTCTATAGAATTCCAATTTGGCATTTATTTTGCTTTTGTACTTTAGAGATATCATTCCATTGTCACATAGTTTCCTTCATTTCTGTTGAGAAGTAAACTGTTAGTCTTGCAGTTACTCTTTCACAAGAAACATGTTTTCATAGAATTCTACTCAGTCACAAAAAACAATGGTGAGCTAGCACCTCTTGTATTATCCTGGATAGAGCTGGAACCCATTCTACTAAGTGAATTATCACAAGGGTGGAAAAACAAGCAGCACATGTACTCATCATCAAATTGGTATTAACTGATCAACACTTATGTGCACATTTAGTAGTAACATTCATCAGGTGTTGGGCAAGTGGTTGGGAGAAAGGAGGGATGGGTATATTCACGCCGAATGGGTACAGTGAACGCCGTCTGGGAGATAGACATGCTTGAAGCTCTGACTTGGGTGGGGCAAAGGCAATATATATGTAACCTAAACATTTGTACCCCTGTAATATGCTGAAATAAATAAATAAATAAATAAATAACAAAGTAACATTTTTTGTCGGTCTTTTTTTCCTTGCTAACTTTATGGTTTTCTCTTTATTTTTGGATTTTGGCAGTGTTAATATAATATGGCTAGGTGTTGGATTTGTAGTGCTTCTTGCATCAATTCTCAGCTATTTCTTTTGAAGTATTGCCTCGGCCCCATTCTCTCTCTAACATACTAGGTTAGACTAGTAACCCTCAACTTGGGAAAATTTGTCTTCAGGGCAAAGTATCCCTAAAATATAATTATTTGACTCAAATGTCAAATAGCGCAGAGGTTTAGAAACCTTATATTAGACTTTTCATCATATTTTGTGTCTATGATTTTTTTTTTATCTCCATGCTTCAGCCTGGATATTTTCTATTAGCCTACCTTCCAGTGTACTGAGATCCTTTTCAGTTCTAATCTGCATTTAAAGCCATCTATTAACTTCTTAAGATCAGATATTAACTACTTAGGATCAGATACTAGAAATTTTTAGCCCTAGAAATTGCATTTGATTATTTTATATAAATTCTAGTTCTATGATGAAATTATCCATATTGCCATCTATTTTCTTAAACATATTAATCCTAATTGTTTTTAAACCCATTTATAATAATTTGAATATCTAGGTCACTTTTCTGTTTCGCTTGTCTATTTATTGTCAATTGTGTTTCCCAGCAAGCTTGACCATTTTTTATTGAATGTCAGATATTGTGTATAAAAAATTTTAATGCTTTGGATGATGTAATATTCTTTCAAAGAGGATGGCAGGAGGGGACAAATGCAAATCAGAAGACTGATTTGCATCATTGGAAGGTTTGTTCTAACTCTAACTCTGCTTGGCCTCCACTTGTAGGATAGAACACTGCAGTGGTCTCAGCTGAGAGCCTCAAGTGTCTGCAATGACCCCTTTTCTCTTCCAAGTTCTAAACTCCATTTTTTATTCCTTGGTACCACATGACTGCCAAAAACTCTGCTCTGTTCTTCAGCTGTTTCTGTACAGCTTCTCAGTGTCTTCCCCCTACACAGCTTAATCGTCAAATGCTCAGAAAAGAAAAAATGATGCCAAATATCAGGCTCATTCATCTGCACCTTTCTTTCTTCTTTCCAGGATCTTGGCCCTCATGTTTTAGCTGCGTTGGAGATCCAGAATTCCAATCTTTTGCTCCCTAGACATTAACATTGACTAAAGCTCTATCACTTCTCTGCCCATTAGAAGTGATCCTCTGGCTGGCCATTGTGATAGTTGTAGGTAGTAGGATGAAATCACTCTTATCAGACCCCAACATGCTTACCTGTCTGAGATAAGACTGTTTCAAGGACTTCCTAAAATAACCCCACAAGAAATCCCTGTGCATGCTTTATGCATCTCACACTTTTTATGATCTATGATTTGCATGTGTGCATATATTTTATGACCAGGTTTATCAGTAGATATTCTTTAAGACTGCAGCAATTCAGATAAGATGCCCTTGCAAGAACACTTGCCTAGTAATGGCATCTCCACCAAAGAACTGATGCCAATTCCAGGTTTGAGCTTCCAGAACCAATGAACTCTGTTTCCAAGCAGCCTACGTGAACTTTTCTCTTTTTGCCAAACAAAAGGTTTCCCTTACTTTCCCCTCTTCAGGTGCAACTGAGGCTTGCCGTGGCTGTGCATCCCAGATTATAATCCTCTTTGCTTACTCTTGAATAAATGTATTAGATTAGATTTTTTTCTGATGTCTGTTTCTAGGCTGACACTTCTCAACCTCTTACCCCACATCAAAAATTGCCAAGTGCCACAGTAAAAAAAGCAGTGTGCTCACCTCACTGAGCTTTCATTCTTCTAGTATCTGGCTCCTCAGTTCCTTGTTGTGTTAGTAGCTCCCTCGTGCCTTTAGACATTTTTAAAAATCAAGCTTCTAGTTGTTCTTGGCAGGAATTTTAAGTCTGCCACTAGCTACTGCATCATAGCCAGAAGCATAAGTCTATATTTAGAAATTAGGTTAGACATAAGGAAAATACTTATGTATTTTTCTGTGACTGTTATTGGATGCTACACTGGGTCATCAAAGGCAGGGGTAGTCTCCTGCTCCCTTTAAAAGCCAAAGGAAACTCCCAGGGACCTACAGGAATTAAAGAGGCACACATAATAGGGAGAGGGTGCAGGGCGAGGGGCAATGATGTGAAATGATTTTCTGTGACTCTATGGATCTCTCATTTCTGCCAATACTCAAACATTCAGAACTTGAACAGAGCATGTGCTTTTCCCCCAAGTTCTCATTTTGGTTTGCACATAACTCAGAGATGGGCAATTGCAACTTAAAGTGCAAGAACAAAAATACAAGAACTATCTGTTTGCATTAAGTTTCCAGTTTGATTACGGTCATGAAATATATTCGATTTCTTTTAAATCCTATGAGTGAAGCTCTTTTCACTAAATTTATAAAAACAATTTTTTAGGAATAGGAAGAAGTGTTGAAAGGGATTTTATATAGTCTAGGAATTTCAAACTAAAATTTTTCAGCAACATTACACTTATACCTCCCCAGGCCTTTGCCAATCCGTTATAAGTAAAAAGACAAATGGAATTCTATGCTTGATCCCATGTAGTCATTGAAAGGGCCTTAAGCATACTTCCTGTCTAATACTGAGTGTGCATATCATGTGGGAGGTAAACGGCACATGTGTGAAATCGTACTTATTCAGTTTACTGGCCAGGGAGATTAGCGTAACTTTGCAGGCTCCATGCAGGAGAGACAGTGATGGCCATTTCCTTGAGATGGATTCAGCAAGCGGAGGGAGCCCTCCCAGCAGGAGGCCTGCACACTGCATGGTGGCAGTTGGCTTCCTCCCTGCAGCAGCCCGCTCCCCAGCACTGCTGGGGTTTGCAGGGCAGGGGAGTCAACAGGCACTTCTGTAAAAAAGTGGTTCCAGTGTATGGCAGAGGTCTTTTCTCCACACCCCCACCACTCTGGCACATCTCTTCTAGATGAGCCCTGAGCTTATGGGTCTTCATGAGGATATTTGCAAGGGAGCATGACATGGTACCAGGATCACCAAACTGCGGGTTCAGATGATCCTTGCTAATTATTTGACCTTGGACTCCCTTTGTTTGCCCGATTGTTCTCAATACTAAATGAAGGGATGTGAGTAGACGATCCTAACAGTCTCACGCAGTTGGAACCACCCATGAGTCCAGGACTCCTTTTGGACAGTTAAAAGCTCAGGGCAGCTGTAAAGGCAGAGGTTACTTGTGCAGAGAGCCTGCACTGTGATGAGGCTCTCCTTAGTAGGCCTGAGCTTTTGGCTTTTTCTTTTCAGCCTTCTACCATTCAGCATTTTGCCATGAAGACACAGATAGATTTCTCTATATCCTGTGCATTTCTTTTGTCTCATTTCAGCACATATGCCTCAGCAGCATATGCCAAAGTCTTTTCACAACTGAAAACGTAACTTGTCTATTCAACATCAAAATATGTGTTAAAATTCTTAGGATGGTCACTTTTTAAATTACATTTATGTACCACACATAAAGCTGAGCTTGCTAGTGTTCCAGCTCAACATACAATCAAATCCAGAAGACATCTCACATGAGAAATTGCAAACAATTTTAATCATTTCTTGAAGTCAGAGAAAATGGCAAAAGAAAATAGCAATGTACAATGCACAGGAAAAACTTACTTAAAATTTGCTTTAAACCATTAACTTTCCAAAGTTTTGCTCAACACAGTATGGCAGCAGTCCTAACCAAACCCCTTTTCTCTCAAAACTGCCCAAAGTGGTCCTAAAATGCAATTCTCAGTGGCTCTCACCTTACTCTAGCCCTGCCTTCCTCCAACGTTTCTGGTCTCTGCTTTTCCTGCGGCTCTCTTCCTTTCTCTGATGTAAGTCAGCTTAGTTTCCCTGAGACTCATGCCAGTTATCCAGATTGCCCCCATAAACCCCCAGCCCAGGAGACATTGTAGATATTTCCTTCAGAAGCCTACGCCTGTTGGCAGGGGCTAGGACATGAGGTTAGAGGGGCAGAAGAGGGTGCAAACATACTCTTCTTAAAGCCCTTTAAAAATATCTGCCATATTTGTGCTATGACACACTGGCCTGTGCCATTTGGAGTTGAGCTCACTCTCTGCCCCCACTGAAAGACCCTGTCGCAGGGTCCCTATCACGGTGATCCTCAATAAACTCTTCCTTACCTTGCTTTAACAAGTCTCATTGAATATATTTTTTCGCTTAATGAAGCACATATTACATCAATTTACCTTTGATTCTCCAACCCTAGGAAGAAATGTAAATGCCTGCTTTCTTTTTATTCTTAGATAACCAAAAAGAGGTTACCTATATGTGCAGTGTTTGGGTCTGATTCCATTTTCCAGGTTATGTGTGTGAGTCATGTTTATGCTGACATATCTGATAGAATTGTAAGTGTATATGAGAATTTTGGCAGTGGAAACTTCTTTCAAGTAATAATAATAACCAATATTTTGTTAGCAATTTATAATATTCAAAGCATTTTCACACAAATTACCTCATTTGGTCCTCATATTTACTGATGAGACGACTATGGGTTTAACAACGATGCCTATTTTATGCATGAGGGGACTGAGGCTCAGAAAGGTTAAATGTCCTTGCTCAAGTGCTTTCAGTGGCAGGGTGGGAATTCTGATTTCAAATCCCAGAAATTAACCACCTCACTGGACTTCTCCTAACTTTATTATTTTTCTTTTCACAAATTAGCTTCCGTGGCATGTGTGTGCACACATACACACACACACACAGAAGCTAACTGAAACACGGCCAAATATTACATATGTGCAGAGTGTTCTATATATATACACAATCATGTATTAAGTCAACAAAATCCACATAGCCTCTCAGTTTCTGTTTTCAGAAGAAGCCCTGACCTTCTAACAGAATAAACACTACTGCTGGGCCAGTGCTCTGGATCTAGCCTCATTCTTCCCCCTGCACTGGATATGCTTTGTTTTTTAAAGCACTTTCCATTTACATTACTATTATTTTCATTGTCTTGATCATCAGAACCTCAAAGGAAAGAGGCTAAGGATATTCCCCAGCCCCTCCCTCCACACACTCCCGCTGAGAGTGGAAGCCGCTCAGATCCATGGAATGGACTCTGCAAACCCTTCAGGAACATTAATGGAGCTGCTACTAGAAGCAGCTGGAGTTGCCATTTGCATCTCACCCTGTCTTACTTTTTTTTGTTGTTGTTTTAAATTTTTTAAAAAAGCACCCACAATACCCTGGGGGAATTTTCCGGGACAAGCTGCAGGTGCTATGGATATTTTCATTTAATAATCATTCTTGCAATTCAGCACATTTGTAATCCATGTGGTAAACTCCGACTTACATTTCTCCCAGCGGACGCTGGCCAGATGCATGAACCAAAGAGCTTGGTGCCGACACTCCTCTTCCCTCTTTTACAGTTCGTGCATTTGGATGTGTTTAGCATGATCTGCGAGTGCAGGGTAAGGAATGTGCTGTGTTTAAAAGACCCTTTTGTTGACATTAAGCAATCATAAATATACGCAGAAATTATACTCCTTGCCTTTAGTGTGGAGTGCTTTAATTGGACTGGCTTCTCATGTGATATCATAAAGAACATATGCATATTTTTGGCAAGCCCATTGGATCGTGGAGCAGAGAGGCACACAGAGAGCGGCACATTCCTGACATCCATGGATTGTCTCATATATGTCACCACATCTTCCCACCAGGATTGCTTTCCCCACACACTCCAAGATGGTAACTTCCCAATCTGTCCAAATTCTATTTGGAATCCTCCTGGACTGTGTAAATGTCAAGGCCAGTTTCCTTTCCATGTGAACAGCTTTGAAAGGGGAACTGTATGGCTAACTCCCTCATAATACAAGCCAGAGTGTCTTTTTTTTAACAGGGGGAGGGGATGAAAGGGGGTGTTTGGCCAAAAGTTAAAAAAGAAATCCTTCCTCAAGGATGACGTTCTCCTTATTTTCACCACATAAACAAAATGTTTAAGCCTGCACAGAGCCAGGTTTCAAATAGACTCTTCTGGATAAGTCATTCTACGGCTGCACTGAGATATAATCTCTTAAGGCAGCAAACCACATCATGTGGCAAATGTCACCACCTGCAGGCTGGGGAGAGGGTGCCAGTCAGGGTCCTGGTGCCCTCAAAGGAGTCACTGGAGAGTTACTAACAGAGGGACTATGTTCCAAGGTGTGAGCAGAGTTAATGGAATGAACAAAGGATGGGAGCTCTCATGGACAACATGTTGTGGAAAGCCATGGTGACTTCTAGACCAGAAGGGATCCAGCCAGAGACAGAGCCAGAGCCACAGGGTGGGGGAAGTCCCCTGCCAGGAGCTTCGTGAGGGATGCAATGCCACTGTGAAACCACAGCCTAGCATGGAGGGAAGGAAGAATTCCAGAAGTACCCAAACTCCTGATGCCACCCATTGGCCAAAACCAACCAGTAGCCAGAGGTCAGGAGGTGGCTTGGGTGATGCAGTCTGGAGAGGACCGCCTCCAGGACAGTGGCGGGGCAGGGTGGAGAAGGGGAGAGAATAGGTAGGATTGTGGGGAGGAGGGCAGAGAGAAGCCAGTAACAGGAGTGAGACCCTGGAGGTATTGAACATTCTTGCACAGAGAGCGAAACAAAGGTCACAA
This sequence comes from Cheirogaleus major, assembly GCA_963574435.1. Taxonomy (NCBI): domain Eukaryota; kingdom Metazoa; phylum Chordata; class Mammalia; order Primates; family Cheirogaleidae; genus Cheirogaleus; species Cheirogaleus major. The sequence continues at coordinate 41,755 of CAUYPO010097839.1, read as the reverse complement.
ATGGAAAGTAACTTGCTTAACCTCTCACAGTTAGACAATGGAGCTTTCCAGTGAAAGAACTGCTAGGCTTCTGTATAGGAAGGTGATTGATAGAGCCTAAACAAGCATGGTCCTAAACAGAAACCTGGCAGTTCTTTCTTTGGAAAGTTCCATTTAGGTCTGGAAATCTTCAATCTCAGGTTGTGAAACAGTATCCAAATCAGAAGGTTCCTAGATTTCAGATAGACAGGAATTCGAGAGTTTGGATATTGAGAGAGGTCAGATCATCTTGAAAGAAAGTATCCATATCTATTCAGTCCCTTAGTTTAGACCACAAGGATTCAGATAATGATAATTTAGACAGCAAGTGCTATTAGGCAAACTGAAACAATAGAAATATCATTCAGAGAAAAGCAGGAGGAGCCTCTGCAAACACTCATACAGAATAATCACAAGTTTAGATATTCAGGAAAATCTCCGGGACAGTATACACCCTGAATTCATGCCTTCATCACCTTGTCTTGGGAAACCAGACATGGTATCAGTTGTGCTGATTTTAATGGTGACTTAGAAAAGTGTACTTATTTCTTGGTCAGCACAAAAAAATGTTGTAAATTTTAAAATCACAACAGAAAATCATGTGTCTACAAAAAGACAAGCGCTATTTGGTCATTGTTCTTAAATCATGTCATTTTCATGCTTATATTTCTCATGTCAGTGACCTTAAGATATACACTTTTCCTTTTTCCTTTTCAACTACTCTGTAATTTAAAGCATCTTACAGCTGATGGTGTACTATAGTTTACTTGCCAGCATTTGTTCTTTTTACTGGCATATAAAATAATATTGAGTGTTCCAACTGGCAGTGTCCTAGATTTGATAGAATATGGTATTATTGGTGCAGGTTAACTAACTGGCATTTTGCTCCTCTTTGCAAGAGGAGGGTGAGCCCAACCAACAGGGCGGCGTCTGGACTGGCTCATTCCTGCTCTCGCCCTCTCAGGCCGACCAGGAGCTCTGGCCCAGCCTGGGGTTCAGGGAGTTGGATTCAGCTGTGGGAGCAGCTGGAGTTGGCTCACAGCTGTGGGGTGTCATGCATGGAGAAATGAAAGAGAGTACCTTAGGGGAAGGTGGACTTGGGAATCAAAGGGACAGTCTGAAACACAAAATAATGTGGAGGTGGAAACAGGCAGTGACAGAGTGGGACAGTGATAAAGGCAAAGTCCGCAGTGAAGGGACTGCTCCTAAGGTCAAGAGTGGGGGGGGAGTGTGCTTGAGAGAGGGCGGCACCAAGCCTGAGGAGGGGTCGCCATCTCCTATAACTTGGAGTATTTCTTCCTAACAATCTTCATTTCATCTCAACTTTGACACAGTTGCTAAAATAGAGAGAGACTCTGAAAACATCTCCTTCTTGTCTTTTCAATCTCCATTTAGCCCCATTAGCATATCTGATAAGATGGAGATAGACCCTGAAATGTCTGCTCCTCTTGGTTTCCTCTGGTGGGGTAGAGGACCTGGTCAGTGATGGGGGTGCCAGATCAACTCATGCCATAAGCGCCACCCTGGTTAGGGTGTGCACTGCACATGGTAGGGCTCTCCCCGAGCCCCCTCAGATTTCCCCTTGGCACTGGGGTCTGGATCAGTCTGCTTGGGTTTCTATGACAAAGTACAGTACCACAGACTGGGGGACTTAAACAACAGAAATTTGCTTTTTACTGTTTACAATTCTGGAGGCTAGAAGTCCAAGACCAAGGCGTCAGCAGGGTCGGTTTCTTCTGAAGCCTGTCTCTTTGGCTTGGAGGTGGCCAACTTGTCACTGGGCTTTCACACGATCTTTTCTCTGTGTGTTTGCAGCCTGGTATCCTTTTGTGTGCCTAAATTTACTCTTCTTATAAGGACACCAGTCATATTGGATTCGGATCCATCCTAATGGCCTCTTTGTCACTTGGTCCCCTCTTCAAAGACCCTATCACATTCTGAGTTACTGAGGTTTAGGGCTTCAACACATGAATTTTGAGGGGATACAATTTAGCCCATAATAACAGGCCCCATAGAGATAACAGCAACTAATTTTAAGTTCTTCTCAAAAATCATTTGCATTTTATTCTTTTTCTTCTTTTGGTTAAGCTTAAACTGAGTTTATAATCTGATAGATTTTAAGATAGATAATTAATTTTTTTCCTCTGATGTTTTCATATAAAAGGACACAGCATTTTGCCTTCTCTTCTTTTCACTTAATTGTGTTTATTTACACAGAGTTACTAGGAATACCTATTTCTATCTGCTGCAAGGATTCATATGAAAGCCCAGTAATGGGCCAAACATTTTAGCCTTTTCCTAAACATGTGCAATGTATTCAAAGGCATGGTAACACCAAGGGGAAGTCATTGCACTCCTCATTATTCCCCTAAAGAGGATATTCTGTGAGTCTCTGTGAGTAATCAGGGCCCATTAAGCCTAGGAGAACAAGCTGTGTGAATAGAGAGAGTAGAGAAAGAGAAAAAGAAAAAGAAGATTATTAGAGAGGAAATGTATGTGAAAAACATACCTTGACTTCCCAAGAGAATCAGTACAGAATCAAAATTTCCAGAAACTGGAATTGGAGCTCCAATTAATAACCAGGATTTTTAAAGTGATTACTGCATGCACACTTTCATGCAAGGTACTGAGCAGCTACAAGAATTCAACAGCTTCTACCATTTCTTGACCTGTCTCATTTTCACAAAGAACCAATGGCATCCAGATTTAAGACATTCTTAAGCATCTTGAAGTCCACAGGACTCCATAGCACGAACATGCTTTTTTCTTAAAATAATGGCAGCAAATACCATCCATATATTTAAGCATAATGTATTTTAGCCAAAAAGCAAGAGACTGGGTCAAGAATGTTAAAGGGTTTACTGAGGGTGTTTTCAAGGAGAGGCAAGATCAAAGTCAGAGATTTCACAGGAACTAAACTAACTGATGATGGTGAATGAGATTAGAAGCCCACCCATACTTTGCTTTCCAGCCCTACTGTTGCCATTCCTTAACTCATACTTTAAACACATCATCCTGGGAATTACAGGTGGTACCTAATTATTTTCCTTACCTCTAGTCTTCCGCCTCGCAATCCATCCTATTTATACCATCAGAGCACTGTTTTTGAAGCATGACTCTGATCTGTTACTTCATTCATCAAGAGTCTCTCCTGCTACCCCACTAACCAATAAATAAAGCCCATGTACTTTCTGGAAGTCAAGGCCCTTTATGATTTGACACCAACCAACCTTCCCAACGTCATCTCTCATCACTCCCCATTATGAACCCTGGGCTTCAGCCCAGAGATTCCCAAACCCAACCATAATTAGAGTCCCAGCAGCAGCCTGTTAGAAACAAAGGTGCCCAGGTCTATTGCTATGCACCCCTCCATAGATCTGGGTTTATAAGTCTGGTGTGGTCTAGGAACCTCCCTTTTAGCAGGACCCCAGTGATGCTGATGTACATGTACATATGATGTCCAGCCAAACTGAATCTTTATTGTTCACTTACACAAATCCTCTATGTTTTTCCTCTAGCTCCTCTCCACCATGAAACTCCCTTCCTCTGACTCCACATCACCTTTATCTGTCTTCTAGCTCATCATCTTGGCTGTTTCAATACCAACTGCAAAGCTTTGCTCCCTCATAACTCTCACTCAGTGTGTCTCTATTTTTCACACAGTTCATCTCGCTTTCTACCTTGCATTTTAATTATTTTTATATATGGCTTCCCTCTCTGTGTCACCATAAGCTTTTTATAGGCAGACCCCCTGTCTAATTAACTTGTCTTTGCCTCTCCAGAACCAAGCAAAAGCCTAGAAAAAAAAATGTCACACAGTAGATATCTCTTGAATTGACAGGGTTTGCTAATGGTTTGGTAGCCTTAAATCATTTTGGGAGGATAAAGGCTAATAAAGCTTTTTTATTTCTATAAATACTGGAGTCCTATTTTTATAGTAAGCTCAAGCAGAAACAATATTCTTTCAAATAAAAAAAATGTCCCAACAGATGAATGAGTCATGAAACTTCAGAATCTCCTTCACACCTTTTATAAGCTACATAAGCATTGTGCTATTTTTCTGTTGCTTATTTGGAGGAAAGATATGTATTTTCCTTACTTACAAGAAAATTTTCAATCTCATCTGATGAAAATAATTTGTATGAAGTTTGCAGGGTAGATCGTCCATCATGAGAATAGAAGGTAACAAATTAACAACCACATTGAATTAACATAGTTAGATAATCACTTAATCTTTGAGGGTTAATCTCCACTTCTCAGTTCCTAAGATTGACTACTCCATAGAGTTTAAAATCTATTTTAAGAAATAAAACAGTCCTGACTTAAGAGACACCACTCGGTGAAGGAATCCTCAGATTTCTCGCACCTGTGGTTTTTCATTGCTCCTATGGAGAGCTTAGGCTGGTGGACACTGGGAGCCTGAAGTGCTCTTTGGGGAGGTTTTGTTGGAACAGTAGAGTTATTAAATAGCTAAAATGTCATGGGCAATAGATCTAGGTTACAAAGACAATACAAAGAAAGGTTTCCAAAATAATGTCCCCACCTGTAACTGAAGGCAGCAATGAGAAGTATAACCCAAAAAAGCAGGCAATATGAAAAAAGGTCCTGAGCTCTGGAATGGATTATAAGCAGTCTTTGAATTCCTATTCAGCCTACTTAAAACTTTCTCTTTATTTTACCAAATCCTGAAACTTATTCTTGTAATGAGATCATGTCTCATCCTCTATTTTTCTTAATCAAAAGGGAAAAAAGTAGTTTAAAATTCCAGAACAGCTTCTAAGAGAATATAGGTCATACAAATTACTGTACCCATTTATCCTTCATCATAATCTGATACCCCTTCCTCATGCAGACACAGACACAGACACAATTCTTCTAAATTCCAGGATAGTACATTGTTTCTTTTAAGGATCTTGAAAGTTTTAGGGAAGACCATCTCCAAAATAATTATTGTAAGTTTAACTGTTTAATTGTTCAATTAACGCTTATTCCAATTGCTAATGACTTTATGACAAAGTATCCAAAGCATAGCAGACTACAACAGGCATTTGTTATGTTCATGGATTCTGTGGGTAAGGAATTTGGACACAACAGATCACGTTTGGCCCTTTTGATGCCAGAGCCTCAGCTGAGACGTTCCAAAGCTGGAGGCCAGAATCCACCACTCTGGGCTCTTGTGGTTGATGCTAGCTTTTGGCTGAGGGCCTCAGCTCCTCTTCAGTGGGCCTCTCTGTGTGGGCTGTAGTTTGGGCTTCCTCACAACATGACAGCATGATTCTAAGGGCAGGCACCAAAAATGAGAAGGGGCCAAGCGGAAGTCATATCACTTTTTACGACTTGGCCTCAAAAATCAGTAAACATATTCCATTCATAGAGGCAGCCACAAAGCGCCATCCAGTCTCAAGGGGAGAAAAATAGATATGCTTCTTGATGGGGCGTGGCAAGCTTCTGGAAGGGTATGTGGGACCCAGAATATTGCTGCAGCCATTTGTGAATGGGCTGTTGACTTTGAGGTTCTCTGTAGGGTGATCTGCTTGGTTGTTTTGTGATGAATCCCTGGTTTTGGTCTTACCTTTGGGGAAAATAAGATTCTTTGGAGTATATTCTTTCAATTTTATGCTTGGGGGATTCTGGGAGACATGTTAGGGTTGTGTTTAAAAAAGGAGGAGGGAACTGAACATTCAGCATTTACTATGTATAGAGTTTGACTACCTCCTTGTTTTCAGTAGGATAGTCCATCTTCAACTACAACAACATCTGTGCCAACAAACCCCTGGTCCTGGGTTTCTGTGTTTTATCCTCCTCAGAGAATAAATCTCTGGTCTTCTGTGGGGTGGAGAATGGTTTGTTACCCGTGGCATAGAACTTCAGAGAAGAGCTAAATATCTGACTGCATTGCCAATAGTTTTCACCCAATCCTTTTTGTTTTCTTTCCAACCACCATGCCCGGTTACAAGGGAGACTGGAGATGTCTTTCCCTGAGAATTCCAGAGATTGTGAGGAATTGTGTTGGGAGCACGTTGATTCCCAGCTCTCTCCACTCTTGCTTTGGATTCTGACATTTGGGTTCTAACTCATTCACTGTCGGTCCTTACACATTCCAGTTTCCAAAATGTATGGCTGTTGTCTTCTCTCCTTATTTCCTAGTTCTTTGAATCCCTTTCCCATGGCTTTGGTGGGGCTTTGACAGGGGGTGAGTTTAGATGTGCATATTTGAGCTCCCATCTTAGCTGAAGAGTCTCTGTAGTCTCTTTCAACTGTTGTTCATAGAATTAATGAATCCTCAAAGATCCAACTCTTTCCAAATGCTGCAGGTTTTTAGACGATAGTGCCTAGAACTGAATTTCAGGTGTGCTCTAGCCAGTACAGATGACAACAGTTACTTCTCTCGTTCTAGGCACTCGACGTAGCACCTTTCAGACTGTCACAATGCAGTAGTGTCCCTCAAGTCATTAAGAAGTGTTCTGAAACAAAGTTTGAGAAATATCATGTACCTTCTTATCAAATATTTATAATGCTATACATCAAGAAAGAAGTGTACTTAATTGTTTTAATTCAATAGTTCTAAAACATTAGACTATATAATCCCTTTGTTGGAGAACATCTTATAAAACTCTAGTGGCATGCCCCTCAAAGTAGAGTTTAATAACCACCCGCATCAGAATATTTGGGGTTCTTTTATATATGTGGATATCCTTGGCCCTATCCCAGATCATCAATCAGTTTGGACTTTGGGAACCTATATTTTAAATCAAACAATGTATCTAATTTTTATCTCACTTAATATCACTGGGAGCCTATGCCCACCTATTTGAACTTCCATCTGGAGAACTTCCACAGAGGAGCACATCTTTGGCCCCTCCCCCACGCTTTACCCATTCTGCTCTTTAAGGAAAAATGATTTTTCTGATTGGTGAACTTGGGAAAAAAATATGCATTTTTGGCTCAGACCCTGCCTCTCCCTCATCTCTGTGGGATCTGCCTATCTGCCAAAAGAGTGCATTTTACTCTATGGGGTAGGCTGTGCCCTGAAGGAGGAAGCTTGTGATTATCCAACTGTTGCAGAGATTGAGCAGAAAAGTTTATGTAACACAGGATTAAAAGAATAGAAAATCCACTTACAATATTAAAGATGGATAATTTATTCTTCACACAACTATGCCCATCTCTCAATTGGTTCTGAACTGAGGCATGTTATGTATTGAGCCCTTTCAAATTCCAAATTTACACTTGAAGATAACTGACATATTGGCAAGTTTCAAAAAAATACAACATAAATATACCATATAAGGCAGTAGAAAACACATGGCTGTTCATTTTATTTTTATTTAATTTTTTAATTTGCATCCATGGAAAGAGCAGACAAGGTAAAGAAGCTGTAACTAAAATTCATTTATTTGGAAGTAATTCCAAAGGATTTGAAAATAGCCAGATCCATCCTCATATTTCTTTTAAGATCCCTCTTAAGACAAGCAGGGAGATAGGAGACCAGCCTGTGTAACATCTGGTTTGTTTAGGGATAGAAAGCGTGTAGTAGAGGGAGTTCTTGGAAACATTCTTAAAGGATGTGGTAGGACAGCACCTGGAAAAGCCTCCTTTATTGAAGGAAGCCTGCAAGGACCCAGGCAGAGGAGGTCATGTTTAACAAATCGGATGGAGTTCCTTGAAGATATCCCTGTCATGAAAGATGAAGGAGATTTAGTGGCTGTATAAAGAGTACTCTGATTTTTAAACAAGATTTGACAAGATTCCACATCCGGGATTAATAGTCAAGGAGAAGAGCCCTTGAACGTGGATATCATAGGGTACAAGATAAAAAACTGGCTCGATAAAGGAGAAGGATGGAAGACAAGGAAGGGCTTTGTGACTTAGAAAAGGATTACCTGGATGGAGGAGGGGATAGCAGTAAGAGAAAATGGTCCGCCAGTTTGCGTTAGCCTTTATTTATAACAGGCATTGAAGGATGGCCAAACAACACAAAAAATACACCAGGTCTTGAGATGATTCAGAAACTTGGACCCAGAACTTCTAGCAAGTCATACCCAATAGGGACAGGGATGCTTGGCCATACCATGGTGCCTCGGGCAGAAGGATAGAAACTAACTCAATCCAAAGACACCAGTATTAATAAACCAAAGTGGGGAACAATTAGCCCAGTGATGTTTGCTGAGGCTGGATCTTCAGGTGGTTGTAAAGTCATCCCAGTTGGTCTTTGGTGTTTCTTTTCTTGGAGTCCTCCCCCATTCTTACATTTCCTATAAAAACCTAACATCAGTAAAATATCTAATTTACCCTGAGGGATAAATGCTTAGAGAGAGTTTAAGGCATTACTCTTCCTCTGGGCATTTACATTTTAGTGGCAGTCAAAAAATCTAAATCAAAGGATTATAGCTGTTTGATGGAATTTCAAGGAAGAGTTTGGGGAGGATGCAGCAGGGCCCTTATGTGTCCCAGAGGTCACTCGTGGTGGCTGTCTCCTGCACCTGGTGGTAAAATCAGTGTTGGTTCTGCCAAACAGTATTCTAGTCTTCAGTGCTTATGAAAAAATAAAATCAGTGAAAAGAGCTTTAGAAACTGGATTCACGGAGGAGAAAAACAGTATCAACAGGCTCCTGCTACAGGATCCGGTGGCAAAATATCATGATATGAGAGCAGGAAGGAGAAAAGAGCCACAGAGAAGGAAGGGAGTGAGGCCCACAGCCTGGGGCTGTGAGCCTTCAGCCCCCAACTCCTCCTTCATCATCCTCATTGAAATCCTGCCCTGTTCAAATGCTGCTTCCTCCATAAAGGTGGCAATGGAAATGGTTGTATTGCTCCTCCTCTGGTTACTGACAATACTAGAAGTAGGGAGAAAGGGTGTTTTCTATAATGAATTCCCCTGTGAACCCAAGCAGAAAAGGAAGAAAACGGTGGGGGGGGGGGGGAACAAAATGGGCATTAAACCTTGCATTAGGCCACCAAGGTCCTTCCTGTGTTTTGGGACCTTGGAAAGGCACAATTACTGAAAAGTGAAAAGTGTTTCCATTTAGAAATCTACTGGATTTCTTTCTAAAGATACAGGAGTGTGGGAGATATGATAGAGGAAGAAGACTGTGTTCCTGTAGCATCTCATTCTTATCTGAAGTCAGACATTTACCAGCCTTCTTTAGGAATAACATGCTGAAAGCTCAGCATGAGAGAGGATCTGAGCATTTATTTACATATGTAAATGTATTTTGAAACAGAGTCTCACTCTGTTGCCCCAGCTAGAGTGTAGTAGCGTCAGCCTAGCTCACAGCAACCTCCAACTCCTGAGCTCCAATGATCCTCCCGCTTCAGCCTCCCGAGTAGCTGGGACTTCAGATGCCTGCGATGACAGCACTCAGCTAATTTTTCTATTTTTGATAGAGACAGGGTCTCGCTTTTGCTCAGGCTGGTCTCGAACTCCTGAGCTCAAGCGATCCTCCCACCAGAGTGCTAGGATTACACTGGGAGCCACTGCGCCCAGCTAGGATCTGAGCTTTCAAAAGGCTGTAAAACATCCCATGACCTTTATTCACGGAGGAGTCTTTCACACCCCCATTTAGAGTTAAATCTGATCTTGCCTCGTTGTTGTAATAATATTAATCATCTAGGTTCTCATCCCAAAGATGAAAGCATAGTATTAAAAGACTGGCATAAGCTGAGATAACTTGATAGAAAAGAAAAGCAAAAAATTATGAAAAAGACAGAAGAGGTTTAAGAAGGGCAGCGATTGGAGGCTATCTTGGTATGGAGCAGAATTGCCACTGCTCAGTATGTCTTGGGGCCTCAGTATCTCAGAGCAGATTGTCACCCTTGCTTCCTAATACTGTCCCTCAAGTTTACCCACCCTGGCCACTGACCCTGCTGATGTGTGACCACACCAAGCCTGTTCTCACCCCAGTGCCTTTGCATTGCATTTGCCTCTGCTGTGATTCTCCAAGGCAGCGCCCCACATGGCCAGCCCTTCTCTACTCAAACCCCTTCGTGCTTTCTTAAATAGCCACCCTCAATCTGCATCCCATTCTCTCATTCTATTTTCTTTATAAATGATAATCATCATTTGAAATTGTATAATTTCTATACTTTTCTGCTTATTCATTTACTGTCTTCTCTCCTTTGAATGGAAGCTCCACGAGAAAAGGAATCTCTCCTTGCTGGGGCATCGATCTACCTCCAGACCCAGAAAGGCTGGGAGCAGCCACTCTATGAATGCTTGTACCGCTCTGTAGAAATGAATACATTTTTAAATTTTATTTTGAGAGCTTACGCCAAATTGTCTTGGTATTTAAAGCTATACTTCTGAAGCTTTCAGTACAGAGGAAAAGAGTAAGGTGAAGCTAAGTCAGTTTTTATATCAGGAAAAAAATTCACAGCATCCACGGCATAAGAAAGATGGATGAAGTCATTTGCATAAAGGTACAGCTCTGAGGGTGAGGAGAAATAACTAGTAAGTAAGGAATCCTTAGTGATGGCACCAAGTTACCACGATAAGGTTGCATTATGATTGGTTTCCCTCCCTCTAGAAAGACAGTAATTATGTACATTTAGTATATCTTCCATCCACAAAGAAGTGTTTGTTTGTATTTACTGGAAATAGTCTTCTGGAAAGATCTGCCTTTGTGAAAGATCCCTTTCAGCAATATGGATACCAGCAAGGGTTTCAGGTCATGAAAAGAGAAGCGGTTGCTTGTTTTTCCTCCCTGGGTAAAAGGAGGCCACAAGTCTTTTTGCAGTTCCACTAAAGAGCCAATAAAGTAGAAACAAAACACGCATGTGCCAAGAGTTAAACAACAAGGCGGAAGTGGCTTAGGTTTGTGGTCTGTTACCACATGACAACATTGAGTTGGAGCCAAAGTATTTTCGGCTCTTTCCAGTCTCTGCATGTTGGAAGGCTTCGTTTTGGAACAGGCAGGGAATAGACGTGTCACAGAAGAGGAACTCTGCGCTTGGCACAGGGGTGTGGAAGTATCAGGGAAGACACATTTCAACAAATAGAGAAGTTAGGTTAGGGAATTTAAATTTTCCCCTACACGAGAGTAATCAAATTATAGCCTAGAGGCCAAATCCAGCCTGGTTTTTTTTGGGGGGGGGGGAAGTTTTAGAAGTCTTTATTTTCCGAAATGGACTTTTCTGAATTAAAAAAAAAAATTCTAATATTTACTTAGCAACTTACTAGTTTCTAGGAAATAAAATTTGCATGGCATAAAGGAAAGGACATTAGTTTGAGAGCCAAGGGACCTGAGTTCTTGCCCTGACTCTTCTAGTAACTAGTTATGTCTGCTGCTAGTTTTGTGAATAAAGTTTTATCAGAATACAGTCACACTCACATTCATTTGTTTATGTATCATCCATAAATATTTTCGCACTATAACAGTAGAGTAGTTATTGAAGGAGACCACATAGCCCACAAAGCCTAAAATACTTGCTATCTGGCTCCTTATAGAAAAAAATTTGCCCACTTTAGCACTATATTGTCAGTATGAAAAGAAATTTGTCATACCATGTAAAATTATGCTGATATTTGATTTTTTTAAAATTGCAATTTAATATAATTCAATTTAATAGTTCATTCTTTGAAATATGTTCTTTTTTATTTCAAAGTATTAATTAAGGGGTACAAGTGTTTTTGTTAAATGGATACTTTGTATAATGATTAAGTTGGAGCTTCTGGTGTGCTCATCACCAGAATAGTGTTCACTGTACCCAATAGGTAAGTTTTTATTCCATACCCTGCTCCCACCTTCCCCCTTTATTGATTTCTCATGACCTTTATATCACTTTGTGCCCATTTTTTAGCTCCCACTTATTAGTGAGAACATATGGTATCGGGTTTTCCATTCCTAAGATACTGCACTTAGGATGCTGGTCTCCAGTTCCATCCAAGTTGCTGCAAACAACATTGTTTTATTCCTTTTTATGGCTGAGTAGTATGCTGTGCTGTGTGTGTGCACGTATGTATGTGTGTGTGTGTGTGTGTGTGTGTGTATACACACACCACATTTTCTTTATCTACTCATGAATTGATGGGTACTTAGTGAAATCTGTTCTTCAACATCCATCTCAAAACCATTTCATCCATAAAGTGCTTCCTAACAGATTGGAGCACTCTCATCTCTCAGCCGTCATGGAACTTTGCTCCTACATTGGGCTGGTTTCTTGTTTATGTAATAGTTGTTAGGTATACAGCTTCTCTTCTGCTACTAGGAAGTACTGTTATAGGCTCAATTGTGCCCCCTCCTCAAATTCATATGTTGAAGCTCTCACTCCTAGTACCTCAGAAAGTGATTGTTTCTGTAGAAAGGGCCTTTAAAGAGGTAATTAAGGCTGTTAGGGTGGATCCTAATCCAATCTGAGTAGTGTACCTGTAAGAAGAGATTAGGCAAGAGAGACCCCAGCGAGGTGCCCTTGCAGAGTAGACACCATGTGAAGACACAGCAAGAAGGTGGCCATCTGCAAGCTGAGGAGAAAGGCTTCAGAAGAAACCAACACTGCGAACACATTATCTTGGACTTCCAGCCTCCAGAAGAGTGACAGTAAATTTGACTCACTGTTGTTTAAGCCACTCAGTCTATGATATTTTCTATAGCAGCCCTAACAAATTAGTATAGTTACTCAAAAGTAGAAGTTATTTCGTATTTTTCTTTGCATTTCCAATAGCACCTGGAGGCAAATGTCTAGTATTCATTGACTAAACAGAATTTAGTAAAACAAGATGCATTAATCTGACGTGTCTGGGGTCTAGAATGGTGATTCTCCAAAATACCTATAGTGTAAATAAGAGCTTTCTAGAATGACTTGTTCAATGAACAATTATGAACTGCCTAGCATGAATATCAAACTTGTACTTCTCTGATGACTTACTGTTTTCAATGAAGATTGAAGAAGCTTACCATCCCATTCTTGGTTTACTTAGGGAGAGCGTGGAATAGCCAGAAAGCAGGATGAGAGATCTTGTCGATTAGAATAGCAGGCCCTTGGCAGCCAATTCTGAATAACAGTCTTCAGGGGAGCCCGATAATGAACATTAAACAGAAATATTAAATGTGTAGTTCTAATTTACATTCCAGATGTCAGAATCTGCAAAAATGGGCAATACAACAAAGATCAAACAATTTGAGGAGCCAAGTTTTCCTGGTTTATCCAAAACCTGTTGAGTAAAAAGTAAAACTGCTTCACATGGGCCTGTAGCCAAACCCAACCTGAAAGAACTCGTTTTGCAAACATTCCCCAAATGCAGCTTTCCTGATTGTTCATTTCTAAATGGACAAATAAGGGGTTTCAGTATGAACAATATCCAGATGCCCCAGAAGCCTGCTCTGCTCGCCAATTCCATTGGCCAAACACGCATTCTGTTAGGTCATTAAATATGAAACGTCCGATTTCAAATCAAAAGTGTAGTTTATTATATCTCAAACAAGAAGCAGTATAATTAACCAAAGTATGCACCTAAACTATCCACACAGTTTTGCCATCTTAACAGTAGCTTGTTTATGCCAACAGCGAAGAGGCCTGGAGAGCAAGTGGCAATGAAATTGCAAAAGGAGTTTTCCACACCTTGTTGAGAATTAAATATTTTTCCTTGCAAGAAGTGGTCCAAAGCCTGGAATAAATGGTAGTCAGTTGGTGTAAGGTCTCATGAATATGGTGGGTGACAGAGGGTTTTAAAGTCCAGCTTCTGTTGTTTGAGCAGTGTTGTTTGTGTGACATGTGGTCAAGCACTGTCTTGCAAGAGGTTTGGCCTGTCTCCATGGACCAGTCTCGGCTGCTTAATCACAAGCATCTTTATCAGTTCATCCAACTGGTTGCAGTAGACACCCAATGTAACTGACTGACCAGGTTTCATGAAGCTGTAGTGGATAATACCAGCGCTGGACCACCAAACAGACATCATTAGCTCTTTTCAAGATTGATGGTATCATTTGCAAGATTAAAATCACCAGAACAGAACTTCTTAAACCATCAACATACTATGTGTCCATTTGCTACATCCTTCTCAAACACTTTGTTGATATTTCAAGCTGTCTGCACTGCATTGGTTCCATGACGGAACTCATATTCGAAAATAAAATGAACTTTTGACTTACCCATGGTTTCACAAAAATTGCTCTAAAAAAAACTCTGAAAGATAATCACAAACCAAGATGTGCATTTGAAATATTGAGGATGTACCTTCACAATAAAAATAAAACAAAAAGCGTCAAAGTGAAATGTAAGAGATATCAACTGTCAAACTTAGTACTTAAGGAACTCAGACATTTCATACTTAATAACCTAATATTTCCCTTGGATCTGAGTGACATCCCATGGTGAAAAGCACTGTTTTATCTACCAAAGACTTTTCCAACTTAAATCTTGATTAGTAGATATGCAAAGAGAGACCCACTGAAATTCTGGTGGAGTGGAAAATCAGAAGTTGTTGAGCACCATCAGATTTGAGCTTTCCCAGACTTATACTTTTCACTCAGAGAATTTCCATACAATTATGGGGAAACCTGAATTACATTATCCCTTACCAAGTCCTAGTTTCGAGGCATGAGGAGCCCTTCTCCCTAAAATAAAACAAAGGCTTATAAAACACATGGCTGCTGTGGTCTGAATGCTCAATAGAGCGATGATTCGTTTTTCAGTGATAAATTCTTAAGCATTTCTGGAAAACGATGCCTAGTCACCAGTTTTCCCTTGGCCACTGAATCAAGAAAAAGAAAAGTGTTCCTAAATTGTTACTACAAGCCCTTTTTCTCTGTGTGTGGTGTTACTATTCGTAAGAAGTCAAATTGCCTATTGTTAGTCCCTAATGTTCAATAGAAACATGACTTGGTAACTCTAAATAAACAAATCATAAATTATTTCATTTCCTGCACTTCATTGCCCCATATGTAAATAGCATGAAGGTGGATGTACACCGCTGCACATATCTGTGTGACTTAGACAGGGGCTGACATAAAAAGATTTGTTTCATTAAGTAAGTAATCTGGACTTCAGGGGAAATTTTTTTAACCAGACTTATCACCATTATACAAGTAACCAATTGTCCAAGTAATTTACAATCTTCCTCAGAGTGTATAAACCTCAGAAAATGAAAACCCACATGTAATCCTTCCTATGGCCTAAATCTTGAGTGCACCAAATCCATATTCTCTAAAGACAATGTTTATCACATTACACATCCTTATATTCCCAGCACCTGACCACCAACCCACCCAGGACTTCCCATGGCCCTTTACTTCCATTCCCACTGAAACTACATTTCTCAGTTGAGTTATCATGGTCTTACACAGTCTTTTCTCTAGTTGAATTTCCCAATCCTCTTCCAAATACACCTGCTGTTCAAGGCCAGCAAGACCCTTCTAGGTCTCCAAAGAAACCTTGTTTGTTCTTGTGTCTTTTCCTTGTATTTATGCCTTTCATTTGAAGGATTTCTTCCAAGCTTCAGATCCAGTTCAAAAGGTAATCCCTGAAAGGTTAGATTCTGTAACCAATACTCCCACATTCATCTTTTTTCTTTACCTTCCAAAAGCACTAATCCTCTGTACTACATGATTTTGCAATGAATTATATAATATTTCAAAAAATTTACTCTTGTTTTATGCATTTTGGTTAAAAGTGACTAGAATATAAGATTCATTTTTTAAAATTTTGTTCACTGCTATAATCTCAACACCTAGAACAGTACCTGAATGGGCTTGATAAATATTTATTGAATGAATAAATGGCTGAACAAATGTCTCCCCAGTAGGACTTAGAATTTTTCAAGAACAGGGACCATATTGTTATCCTTCTAATTGTACTTCCCATAATCCACTGTGGGGTTGTCTTGGTCCATTTTTTGTTGCTTAAAACTTATGTATACTTGAGACTGGGTATTTTATAAATAAAAGAAATTGATTCATTACATTTTGAAGACTGAGAAGTCCAAAGTCAAGGGGCTGCATCTGGTGAGACACTTCTTGTTGGTGGGGACTCTATGCAGAGTCCCAAGGTGGCACAGGGCATCACATGGTGACAAGGCTAAGTGTGCTAGCTCAGATCTTTCTTTTTCCACCAGTCCCATTAATCCACTAATCCACGAATGAATTCACCTCTTAAAGGCCCCATCTCTCAATACTGCCTCGTTGGGGATTAAATTTAAACATGAGTTTTCGAAGGAACAATTATTCAAACCACAGCAGGGGTATATCCCATTTACTAAGTACTCACACTTCTGCAAAGCCCAGTGACTAAGGCACCCAAGTACAACCACAGAGTATAATTCTGTGTCGGATTTGGAGATGAACACAATGAAATGACTATGTTGTAGTAGTTGCTGCCTACATTTTTCCTGGGAAAAGAAAGAAAGGAAGAGAGAAAGAGAGAGACAGAGAGAGATCTATTAAGTATGGAAAGATAATAACTGTCCTTTAAAATTAAAAATGAGACCACCTATCATTTCAGGAACATGGGTATTTCTTAATCATGTTTCATACAATCATTGTTAGGTACAGTTATTTCTGCTCCACAGGGAACAAAGCTCATTAAAAATAATATCCCCTCAGATTTCCATGTGGACACATAGCTCTGAAGTAGACAAGGCAGGCAAGTAAATTATATCCATTGCATGGATGAAAAAAATCAGTAAGTTTGTCTTATCAAATGTTAATGGCTACTAAATGGTATAGCTGAGACTAACAAGGATTTCTTTTCTAGTTTGCCTCCCCTATTTTTATGATGCTTTTTGAAAGGTTTCTGAATGGTAAAGATAAAGATAATTTCAGTGGCTATTCACTTTCCATTTTTTTTAGCATGCTCTTTTTTTTTTGTCTACTCATGACTTCTAATGGTATCTACTTTCCTTCCTCTGATTCTCAGGAGAATCTAATTGTTACTAGGCAAATTGTTGCAATTCTGGTGAAGCAGGATAATTCTCTAAAATAGTAATCAGCATATTATTACTAATTCTGTTTCTTTGTGAAATCATTACTGAAAAACCCAGATTTTTTTTTTTTTTTTTTTTTTTGCCAACCTGGACTTACTGCTTTGGGAAGGAGAAAATGCAGAGAATAGAGGAGTCGAATCTTGACTTTTTATTACTAAAATATACTCTAGAAACCCAGAGCAGAGCATAATGTTCAGAGCCAAGGCTTTCATTGTGAGAGCCAAGCTTTTATGACAGAGAAAAGGTTTTTTGAGTCAACTCAGACGGAATAAGAACACAAATACTATACCATAAATAGTAGTGTTAGGAAGAAGGCAGATTTCCTTCAAAAAGTTGCATAAATTCAATCTTCTGGAGGGAAAAGAGAGTTGAGATGGAAAAGGGGAAAGATGTAGTAGGCACTGTGTGGGTCTCAGAGACAGGACTCCATGCCCCCATCCTCCCCTCATGTACAGCAGGGCCAGCCCTAGAAAGTGATATAAACTGAAGTTAGATTTCGGGTGGCAGCGGGCAGTCCAGCAGGCCAAGGGTGCAAGCTTTTCTGATGTGCCCTGCTCCTCAGTGCAGTGAACTGGGCAAGGAAGTAGAAAGGGCATGTGAGAGAGCATCAACATATCCTACGTCCTCGAGGACTATTTGGGATCAGAAGAGACCTGGCAAGAGTTTGCCATCAGCAGCAGCAGGATGGGTGGGACAAACCCAAGGCCCCGAAGGACCGTGGATGCCAGCAGCAGAGACAGAGGTCAGTGGCTGTGTGAAGGAGGGAAACACCATGGGTGACAACAAAATGCAAGGACAGCTATGACAGCCACTTGCCTGAATATGCATAACAATCCCCCCTGACCTCCTAAGAACACATTTAAATGCTGCTCTGGGCTAATGAAGAGTGAGAAAAAGAACATGAGTTGACTGGGTTTAAATTTAAGCCTGCCCAGAAGTGACTAGATTGAAGTTCCTGTTACAGAAAATGGACCTCAAGCGAGTTATTGTTTAATTCCAGAAAAATAGATAACGTCACAATTTTGCATGTTTGTGTCTCTACTAGTGAAATTTGCAGACAATACACACACACACACACACACACACACACACGGCGATGGGCTGGGAAGTGTGTGGACTACTGTGGGATATGGAGCCAGAAAGGGGACGTCAGATGCATTTCAGAAGCTGGGCCTGTCTTCAAAGGGCTTTGACTTGTTGACCCCTGGCTGGCCTGCCCGCATCCTCCTCTCAGAACACACCAGACAGACGAGTAAACACAGATCACCAGGGGACCACATGTTTTCTTCTTCTTCCAAGTGCTCTGTGGCTGTGCGCCTCCCCCTCACCGAGACTTTTTATCTAGGTCCTCCTGACTGACGCTCAGGCCCCACAGAAGCTTCCTCATTCCTCCCTCAGCCAAGCAAAAATGCAAAACATAATGATCAAACTGGGAGATTTTCAATATTTGTGAAGAGCTGCTCCCCCAGCTTTTCTCAGATTCATGGTCTATAGCACATGAAACCCCAACTTTATTCATTCCTTTGAACACAACCTTTCCCTCCATGGTTTCTTCCTTCAGAGGCTGATGTTCCTGGGAAAGGGCCCTGATAAGTCGTCCCTAACTCTTCTCCATGAAGAAGTTATCATACTCTTCGGCTCTGTGACATGGGTGACCTTGAGAAGCAGAAAACAGAAAGTTAAGAATGAAAGCAAAGATTCTAAAAGGGGAAGAAGGGTCCAAAAGGAGGAGCTGAGGAGTAATTTGCTCATCACATTTCTTGAGGATGGATCCAAGTATACAGTGAACTACCTTTGGATGCTGCTAAAAGAAATGGCCATAAAAAGGGATGAAATCTTGTTATTTGTAGCAACATGGATGGAACTGGCAGTCACTATGTTAAGTGAAATAATCCAGGCACAGAAAGACAAATATCACATGTTCTTACTCCTACATGGGAGCTAAAAAAGTTGATCTTCTGGAAATAGAGAGGAGAATGATAGTTACTCGAGGCTGGTAAGGGCATGTAGGTGGGGGTGGGGAACAAAAAGAGGTTGGTCAATGGGTACAAACATATGGTTAGATAGAAGGAATAAGTTCTAGTGTTCGATAACAGAGTAGAGTGTAACCACAATGTGGGGTACATTTCAAAATAGCTAGAAGTGAGGACTTGAAATATTCCCAATACATAAAAATGACAAATACTTGAGGTGATGGATATCCTAAATATCCTGACTTACAGACCATTATACATTCTATGATGCAACAAAATATCACATGTGCCCCATAAATATGTAAAATATTATGTATTAATAAAAATAAAGATAAAAGATGTTAGTAGTTGTTTTTTTTTAAAAGAAAAAAGAAAAGAAATGGAAGGCAGGTTAAAGACAAAGATGCCTGATAAAGAACAGAAGGAAAGAAGTCCTAGAATAAGTGCTTTCGGATACATTTATATTCCATAGTTCCAAGTTGGCCAAACTACACATCCATCGTTTTGGCATTCCAAAATGATGGAGCCCAGAAATCTCCATATGCTGGATCATATGGTAGTTCTATTTTTAATTTGGGGGAACTTCCACACTGTTTTCCATAATGGCTGTACAAATTTGCATTCCCACCAAAAATGTACAAGGGATCCCTTTTCTCCACATTCTCACCAGCACTTATAATTTTTCTTTTAATAGTAGCCATCCTAACAAGTGATATCTCATTGTGGTATTGATTTACACTTCCCTCATGAGTTGTAATATTGAGCACCTTCTCATACACCTATTGGACACTTACATATCTTATTTGGAGAAATGTCTAGTCAGGTTCTTTGCCTATTTTTTATTGAATTATTTTATTTTATGCTAATTAGTTACATAAGTTTCTTGTATATTTTGGATATTGACCCCTTATCAAGTGTAAGATTTACAAATATTTTCTCTCATTCTACAAGTTGCTTTTTCATTTTATTGACCATTTCCTTCACAGAAACTGTTTAATTTGATGTAATCCTACTTGTTTATTTTTTATTTTGTTGCCTATGCTTTTGATGTCATATCCAAAACATTATTGCCAAGTCCAAAGCCAAGGGACTCCCCCCCCATTTCTTCTGGAAGTTTTACAGCTTCAGGTTTTATGTTTAAGTTTTTAATCCATTTTGAGTTGATTTTTGTGTATGGTATAAGGTAAGGGTCCAATTTTATTCTGTTGCCTGTGGATAACCAATTTTCCCAGCACCACCTATTGAAGAGACTATTCTTTCCCCATTGTGCATTCTTGGTGCCCTTGTCAAAAATTAGTTGACCATGTATGTGGGAGTTTATTTCTGAACTCTATATTCTGTTCCATTGGTCTATGTGTCCACTTTTATGCCAGTACCATACTGGTTTGATTACTATAGCTTTGTAATATAATTTGAAATCAGGAAATGTGATGCCTCCAGTTTTATTCTTCTTACCCAACATTGCTTTGGCTATTCTGGGTCTTTTTTGGTTCCATATAAATTTTTGGATTGTTTTTTCTATTTCTGTGAAAAATGCCATTGGAATTTCGATAGGGATTCCATTGAATCTGTAGATCTCTTTGAGTATTTTGGACATTTTAACTATATTAATTCTTCCAATCCATGAACATGGGATACATTTCTGCTTATTTGTCTTTAATTTCTTTCATCAGTGCTTTATAGTTTTCAGTGTATGGCTACTTCACCTTCTTGGTTAAATCTATACCTAAGTATTTTATTCTTTTTTGCTACTATTGTAAATAGGATTGATTTCTTAATTTTCTTTTTGGATATTTTGCTGTTAGTGTACAGAAATGCAACTGGTTTTGTATTTTGATTTTGTATCCTGCATCTTTACTGAATTTGTTTATTCTATCAGTTTTTTGTGATGAGTTTCTTAGCATTTGACTGAGTAGCTGAAGCTTAAACTCTTCTGCAAATAAGAAAGTGAAACCCTTACACCAATGTAGTCCAGAAGCTAACAAAAACTTTTGTAACTATCTTATCTCATACTTTCTGGACGACAGCCCAATAAAGAAGGCAAAGTATTCCAGTTTGAACATCCAGAAATTTGCTTTTGACTTTTACTTATAGTAGAGAAAGACAGAATAGGAAGAATGAAGGGGATCTGTGAAAAATATCTAGGAGCAATGTCAGATACGATGGTGGGAAGGGGCAGCAACTCTTAAGTGCCCCAGGGTCCGGAATTGGTGATACAGAAAGCTCCACCCTCTTTATGATAACATCCTCAGAGACCATTTCAGGTCTCCTTTCACACCTGGCATATATTTATATGGTACCAGGGAAGGGATTTTCATTTTAAATTATGCGTGTGGATTTGCACCTTTATTCTATCAGAATCAAACTAAATGTTATTCCACAACACTCCATAAACTTAATGATACAATGTGACTAGGACTCTTTCCTGAAATATGACATTCTTCAGGGACCTGAAAGTATTAAAGGGGCTGGATGCCAGGGCCAAATCATACCCCTGGAGCCACATAGAAGTTCCACAAGTACTTATAGGCCAGTGACATATATAATCTTGGTTTCTGTGAATTCCATCAGAAGGTTTATATGCAAAGTCCCTGAAAAACCAGAGGTACCATGGCATGGGAATGAAAGCCATCCAAACCTGGGCAGAGCAGTCCAAATCCACACTCAGCTTCAGGTAACCGATGACCTGGTTAAAGCAGAGTAAGAAAGTAAAAATTTCCAATTAGAAAAGAAATCAAACTTCTATCACTGTAATTTCATAATGTAACAAAGTTTATGAAATTAGAAAATCTATTCTGTGTTGAATTCGATAAATATCTTAATTCACCATTCATTAGTAGCTATTTTTAAAATGTTTTGCATTTTCTTGACTCAGCATAAGAGATTTGGAAAAGTAACTTAATTCAGAATTTTTATTTTCATTTCTCAGAGTTAATTTGCATTTTGTCTGATTATTATACAATTGAGTTCTTTTGGGCAATAATAATCTACACAGAAAGTAAATATGCATATATTTCCATGTGTGTATGTATGTAGGATATTTTGGAAAAGGCATTGAAATAGGATTCTAAAGACCAAATTGGCTCTATTACTTATTGTGACGTGCTAGGTAGTCTTTGTGGCCTTGAATAAATTATCTAGCTTCACAGGGCCTGTTTATTCATTTATAAAATTGGCATAATCTACTCACTCAGGATTATTATGTGTAGTAAATGAGATAACAAATATGAGAGCAATTCATTTTTAAATATTTATTTTATATATTGATAACATAAAGGTATATATCCTGTTTTTATGTCTTTTTGTAAAAGGGTCTGAGTCCTTCAGAGCTGGGATGGATTATATGTGATTTAGTCATTCAAATCTTTTGGGGGCTTCTATGACAAATTAACTCTTAGCACCTAACAAAAGTTCATCACATCTAATCCTTACTTAGTAAATGTTTCTAACAGTCTACCAGCATTGTCCTAAATAGCACTTTCTGTGACGATGGAAATGTTCTATATTTTCACTGACCAAAATGGTAGCCACTGGACACAATTGGCTATTGAGCTTTTGAAGTATGATTGGTGCAAATGACAAAATGAATTTTTAGTTTCATTTAATTTTAATTAATGTAAATGTAAATCGCCGTATGTGACTAGTGGCTACAATACTGGACAGTGCAGGCAGGCTAAAAGTTGAAATAACTATGTTTTAAATACTATTCTCAGAGCCAATGTTTCCCTAGTATCCTTCACCACTAAGAACAATCTGAGTCTGTCTTCACAGCGGCTGCCAACCCTGTAAAGGAGGGAAGTACGTAAAGCATACCAAGGCATATGAACAGACCGCGCAACTCCCGATCGTAGGCCCTCACTCCCAAAGAGGTTCCTTGAGAAGACCACTTAACCAAAAAGAATGAAAGGGTCCGGGTGGGATTTTCAGAACCAAAGCAGAAACATGGTGTTAGGAAGAGGATCTTCTCAAAGGAGTCCCTACAGACCACTGCCCTGTCTGCCTTCACATATGGCTCTGTCATCTCTCCTGCCTCCCCTAGCTCCCAAATACCACATATCCAACATCTTGGTTGTACAGACCAGGAGAGGTACCACCATGGCAAAGATCAGGGCCATGCAGAAGATGTGAAATTTTTCAAAGAAGGAGCAAAGATTGCAGTAGCCACAGGATATGCTGGGTTGTGTGTGTATGTGTGTTTTTCTTCCTTTTTCTTTTTAACAGCTCTGTAATTCTGGCACTGAACTTGAGCATGATCATTATTTCCTCTCCTCATCTCACAATATATCCATACCAGCACAGACAAGACTCCCAAAGTCAACATTGTTTGCTTTCCTTTCAGAGCAAGACACGTTCAGTCCTATGCTATCACACATTTAGAGCAGATGTTCCTAAAAAGGACAAACCAGGTGCTTAACATATTTTATTCCAAAGGGTAATTTTAGAAATTATTGCAATCAATGAGCTAATAATAATGGTGGTAATGATGAGGCCAAGTTATTATTACCTATTACCTTTAATCATCGACAGCAACTCAATTGGACATAATTAGAGACATCATCATAAATAACGTGGAGCAGATGGAAGATGCTGGGCTTTTCATTTCAAGGACTGAGTGGGAAGGTTAATGATGGAGCAATGGGCATAAAGAATGGGCCACTTATGTCCCAAATCCATCCTGTACTTGAATCTTTCCTGTCTGATACCCATAAAAACAGAGCTGATTTGACAAAAGGTATAAGCAGCCAACCCTAGGCTTTCAAAGTCCACTCACTAGCCTTCTCCTCATCATTCATTGCAAGACCCCAGTTCTGCCCCATTTCCATCCAGGTGGGTTAAACAGTGGCCTTGTCTCTTTCTTTCTTTCTTTCTTTCTTTCTTTCTTTCTTTCTTTCTTTCTTTCTTTTCAACTTCAATGGCACAAGAGAAATAGAGCAATAGTTGGTCCTGACCTTTCCCCAACCTCACTAATTTCACCTTTTGAAAACATGCAAGTGCTTTAGTGAGTCATTTAGCATTAAGTTAATATTTGATGTGATACAGTAAGAAACAATATCTCCTCCTTTGCCTTAACTCAACAAAACAATCATTTCCTATGTATGACGACTGCCATAGAGATGCAGAGGAGCACACAAACAAGGGGGAGACACAGTTGGGTGTTCAAGCGGGGCAGCAACTTAACATAGAAAAAGAAGGCTGGGGACTCTGGAGCCTTACAACTGGGGTTCAGTCCCTGCAACTGCCATCTACTGGGCCATTATCCAGGGCGAGTTATTTGCCCTCTGTGAGCCTCTGTTCCATCTGTTATAAATGGCTAGCTTGTTAGCAGTCCCCTCTCTGTGAATCAACGACACCCTGTGTTTTTCCCCTTAAAAGTACTCTTCCCACCAGAAGGAAGTCATGGGCACTTTCCTATCTCTTCTACAGATTTCAAGAAGGTACTGTACTGGGTTTTCCTTTCTCTATCCCTGGTACCTGGCACGTACTAAGCACTCAATAAATATGAGTTTTCATACCCCTATAGGAACTTGAAGTCCGAATGGGCAGGTGAGACCAACATCTGCCAAACAGAGAGTCCACGTCCTGGATGGGGTGGAGAGTCAGGAGGATCAGTACAGGTCCGGGTGGCTAAGCAAACCTCTTGAGCGGCAGTGAAACTGAACCATGCCTTGAAGGCTGTGCTCAAATCTTTACAAAGTACCCAGATTACTTCGAGAGCTCTCAAGCAGTTAGTTTTATCTCTTTGTGCTTTGGTTTCACATCAGTTTTTAATAAATAGCATTAACATTTGATCCTTAAGAACCCTGTAGAGATACAAAAATCCTTTTTTTATTTTTAGTAAATGTACTTATTGCACTCAAAGATGAACACCATATAAATACCATAATAATAATCATATTGAGGAACAAAATAGTCATGATTCAAATATTCATGTAATCTTTCATGTTTGTGGTCTTTTGGGGGAGTTTTTATTCAAATATCCCTAAATGAATAAATGCATATGGTCTATAAATATGCCTAAAAGCAATTTTCTCCACTTTTACCCACACATAACTCACTACAAAACTGAAAACAAATTCATTTAAAACTTTTTTGTTTTTTTTTTTAATCAGAATTCTCATTAAAGTCATAGAAATTTCTTATAAAAAATTAATAGCAGGATATAAGCTTATAGAATCTTATCAATAATATCTTTACAATCTGTTGGTCTCTTTGAGATGTGCCAAATATAACTAAGATTTATTGAAGGATTTGATATTTGGGAGTATAAAATTTTATATGTATTTTCTTTTACTCAATTAGTAAATCTTGTCTGAGGTAATATTGTCATGAGATTTCACTTAGTAATGGCCCAATGTGATATCATGGCCAAAGTAGATACTTTCCTTTGGATTATCTGCCTAAATGTTCTAATTCTCTACTGCATGAAAATATGGAAATTCAGCTAGAGTAAAAATCATTTCTTTGAAAAAAATTACTTTACAACTACTATGTACAATGCTCTATATGTGAGGTATGAAAGGGGGTGAAAATATGAATGAGAGAATCCCAGTCCTCAGTAAGATAGCATGTTAGTTGATAAAAGCAGTGGAAAGGAGAGAAGACCAACGAGCAAACACAAAGCACTATAGAAATAAGCGAAATGAGAGAAATAAACTCAGGTGGACATCGCCAAGAAGGGAGAAATCCTATTCAGTTGGGCACATGACAAAGGAGCGTGGATGAGCTGGCCCTGGGGGGCTTTGGGCCAGAAGAGTTGAAAGGGCTGTCACTGCAGAGCAGAATGCTCCAGCAAGATCAGGAATTGGGAAAACACAGAAGGCAATTAGCATTTCACTCCTTTTTCTCCCAGTGGAGGAATATCTGGGAACAGAGTCAGAAAGATGGATTGTACCCAAATTCCTAAAGGTGTTGAATATCAAGCTAAATATTTTCAGCTTAATTTGGTAAGTCATGGGAGACCACTGAAGAAGGTTTTTTTTTTAAGCAAGTTAGTGGCCTATGTTAATTTATTATTTATCATTATTCAACCTCTCACATCTGATTGTTCCCCACCCCCTACAATCCTCCCTTGTACTCTTATTCCAGCACCTTCTTCCCAGTGCCCCAGGTCAATGCCTCCCTCGGACAGGACGGCCCCCACCACACTACCCACAAGGCAGCAGTCCCAAGGAGAAATATGATTGCATTGTCCTTGGCTTAAAATCCATCAGCAGGTCCCTCTCTCCTATAGAATACCCCCAAAACCCTTAGTATGATGTACAAGGTCCATCATCTTCTGAACTTTACCTACCTATCTACCCAGTAACCCTGTCAAACATACATACCCCATGCCCTCTATGCTTTGACCTGGAGTTCCGCACTGTTCTTTCTATTCAACGTCATGATTTCTCACACCCTTATACATCTGTGGGAGTAGCTTCCTTGTCAGTCTGGAAAAACACTATTCGTTCTTGAAAATTCAGCTCAAGTGTCACCTCCTCCAGGAAGGCTTCCCTGATAATCCCAAGCCTTGCCCTTCCTATTAAGTTAATACCTTTTCTTTTCCATAGCACCACATGTCACATTTCTTTGTATCTGTTTATGCTCCCATCTTCCGGCTACACTGGGCAGCGCCATTTCTTATTACTCTTCCGTAGCCCTAATGCAGACACTCGACACATAATGGTTGGATAAACTGATTCATATATTTTTATCACACCAACTTCCTGAAAATATCTAAGGCAATTGGGAGTAAAGAGCTTTAGAGAAATGAACATGACAGTGATATATTAGGTAAATTGGATGAGAGACTACAGGTTTGGAAGGAGGGGGAGAATATGATGTATTCTGCTTTGAACATGGAAAATATGCCTTTGGCTTCCACTATAATCAGGACCTGCTCTTGAGGCTTCAAGTGATTTTGATTAGACAGGAATGGAGAATTAAGTCGTCCTTTTCACTTCCCATGCCTAACACACCCATCTCTTTTGATAACTTCTTCCAAGATGACTCCGAATTTCTTTAGTCCTGTCTCTCTTATCCAAATATTTCCTGAACAAGAACTCAAATTGGGCACGTTTTCAGATCCTGTATCAGAATATGTGTGAGCTCAGGGAGAAGGAAACAGAAAGTGATTTGCAACCTGGCGCTGGAAAGAAAGAGACTGTCAGGGGACCTGGGATTGCTTTTGTTATTGCTGCCTTGCTTTAAACCCGTGTCTGTTTATTGTTATTGTCTTGTCCCCTTACTGATGCTCAATCCATCTCCTCATCACAAGTGTGAAAGGAAACCTGGCAAAAGTTACCTAGCAAGAGCTAGCAAGAGCTCCGAATCAATAATGGATTCATCCTGAGATACAGGATGACATCTGGTAGATATTTGGGGCCACTGTCCATCCTGCCTTGAGGGATGCTTAAGCAGTCAGGCTCCTTTCTCCCTGGAAGGCTATAAAACACGGAGAGTTAAGAAGGGGCAGGAAAGTGCTCGTGATGCCTGCTTAAAAGAGCAAGTGCTATGACTTGTAAGATGCATGTGTTCAAGAAGGAAGATCGATGATCACACTTAGCATGTGTTCTTGAACCCGTGTTACATGAAACTTGAATCAACACAATAGAGAGAGGTAACATGTATTAAACTGACACTAAGAACTGTTCATTTGCATAAGACATTTTTATATGTTTCTGTTAGGAATTTCAGATTGTTCTCTTTTATTATAAATGCTTTAAACTGTCATATTAAATAAATTTTAAAAGAATGTTCATGGAAACCCGTACTGCTTCTAGCCACAGCTGATCTGGTGGGAATTCCAGTGGATTATCAGAACTTTTTTGCTCCAGTAATATTAATGCTAGCCAATGAGAAAATCAATACCAGAGAAAGAGGAAGGGAAGTTGAAGAGAAACAGAAGAGAAAGGGGAAAGAGAGGGTGGGGAAAACCGCTAAATAAATGAGAGAACGTATAGGGAAAGGGGAAGGGAGAAGTGGAAAGAAAGCCTAGGAGAGGAATAAAGGAAGAGAAAGAAAAGGCAGGTAGTTTAAATGTGGCCTTAGTTAAGAAAAAATCACAAATTATAAAATCCCCTTTATCTCGGTGGTAAAAGAAATCTTACAGCAAGATCACAATAGTTGCAACAAAGAGGATCCATTTTTCTTAAACCCCGTTTGGAAATTCAAAGAGCTTATCAAAGTAAATTAGCAAACTGTATACTTGGAACAACATTTTACAATCAAAACCAAACCTAGAACTGTGAAGGGAGTCTGAGAAAAGACAGATCTAAGAATAAAAAAAGAAATATTAGGAGAAAGATAGAACAATAGAAGGGAAGAGAGCAGGGGAAAGCCAGACACTAAAAGAAAGTTGGAATATTTGTTTTATGAAGTATTAATAACCCATGAAGGGTTATTTGTCATTGCTGAATTTGGAAATTTATTATCCTATATTAACAAGAGACCAGAACGTCTAGAGTCATTGGCTCAGAGTGTTTTTAAAATGCGCCTTCATCCAGAGGACAGTGACCCAACTTAACAGGCAGTCTCGTCATGCGCGGGGAGAGGACAGGACCCTGCGTCAGCCAGTCCCGTACTCACAGCCCTGCTCATGGCCAGAGAGCTCCTCTGGGAGCGCAGGAGGCTTTGAAGTCCAGAAAAGTTCTGGATGGGGAAGGAGGAGTGACTGTGGAAAAGAGAATGAGAATTTATTATCTGGACCTTTGGGGGGTTTCAGATAAAAGCCCTAAATTAACTTTCAAGACTTATGAAATTCCGTGCTGTCACCCACCCTCTTAACTGTATTGCTTTGGTGTTTTCTGAGCCCTTTGCATATCACCATGGACCAATCTCTGATCTTTGCGATTTCATTAAAATAACACAGGGGTCTTAATCTTGGATTGGGTTAGCAAAAAATAATGATAATAATACAGGGGAAAACTGTATGTTGCAAACTTCAGGGTGAGACTTAAAAAGGCATGAAAGTGGGCACCATCACTCTCCCTGTGGCTAAGAGAAAGAAAATGGAAAGGCTTCAGAATTTTGTGAACCTTCTAGAATTTCCTCAATTAAGGAGGCTCAATGCCTTCAGAGATGCTCCCTTTCAAATCATCCTGGCTAGTCCTGGAGTCAGGTGAGCTTCCTGCCCTGCCCCCACTCTCACCAACAGCCACGCCCCCACAGCTCCAGCCCACCTGAGCTGCTCTTCAGGTAAACTTCTCTGCCCCACCCTCAGTCTAAACCTCTCACTCCCAAGAAGCCTTCCTGACCACCCAGATGATACTAGGTACCCCCCTGCCCTGGGTCCCCAGAGCACCCTCTACTGGCCCTTCTCATAGCTCATGTCCATTGCACAACTGCCTATTTACCCCTCTCTCCCCCACCTGATTATAAAGTTCTTAAAGACAGCCAAATGGACTGCTTGCCACTGTCTCTTCAGCATCCAGCACACTGTCTGCCCCTCAAAATACTTTTTGAATTAATAGATGAATGGGATTTAAAATTAGATTTTGGCTCTAAAAGACATGTTCTCTCCAGTTTACCATGTGGCTAAAGGTACTGGCTGCCAGTGTGGTCCAATTAGGATTACTCTTAAAAAGGCAAATTTCTGGACTCCAACCACAAACTCTTCCCCTATGATCTTCTTAAGCACTAATGTGTGAGTCATACCCAGCTCCAGGAGTAAAACATTATATTTGTCTTTAGGGACGCATGAGATTTGCATTCACTGTTGAGCACACAAATAATTGTGCATGGCACAGGAGAACGATGATGAACGTGACAGAATCTAAGAAGCTTCTAGCCTTCAAGAGCTCACCTTCAACAGGTTGACAAATATTAAATTAATTATTACCCAGGTGTTATGAGAGTGTGGAGCATGGGTCCCTACACAGCCTTACTGACTAAGACCAGTTTGAGCTGAACATTGAAAAATTCACAAAAATTAGCAAGGCAAAGAGCAAAGGTGAGAGGAAGTTCAGGGAGAGAGAAGGGGATGAGGCAAGTGCAAAAGCCTTGAGGCAGGAATGAGTAGGGCATGTTTGAAGAACTGAGAGTCAGTAGGACTGAAGTCTAGAGAGAGGGGCAAGAGAACGGCATGCCATGGGGGTGAGGACAAAACTGAAGGAATATATGTTTGTGTCACTCCTCCATTACCTTAAGATAACTAGAGTTGACAGTTTTTCTTGTATATATTTAAGAAATGTATAGATACATAAATTAACCTCTTTATTTTCAAGAGTATATATACAAGAGTATAGTAAATCATACCGTTGACATATCTTTATTTATTTAAGGTGTATGCTGGGTTTTGTTTGTGTTTGCAGTTACAAAAATTGCTACAGTGATCTTCCTTGTTCACAGTGGTATATCCTTGAGTAGTTGACTACATTTAACTGGAGGATGGAAAAGCACAAGGAACAACAACAAAAATAAAATCAATGGAAATACATAAATAATCAATAAGTTAATGTTCAAATGGGAAAAGTGACTTTCATGAGATGAGTGAATTGGAATTATTTAGCATTTATGAATGATGTGAATCTATACTACAGATTGGTTCTTATTTGTTGTTTTCTAAATCAGATTTTCTGGCCCTAGCCCAGAGGAGGGATTCAAATCACAGCAGGTCTTTATCTCTGGCCATGGACGTAGCCCAGTCTTCTACCTAGATAGGGCAGTAATACATGATGGCTGAAAATTCCTACTCTGCAGTCCAGAGAGTCACTCTAATTCCTGGCTCTGCTACTTACTAGCTGTATGCCCTGAAGTGAGCTTCTTAAGCTTGTCTCCTCATCTATAAAAGGTAAAATAAAAATATGACCTAACAACCAGGTCATTATGAGGGTTAAATAAGATGATGCAGATAAAGCTTGTAGCACCTGCCTAGCATGGGAGCTCTCATTTTAAACTATAAAATGATAGTTTATATTGTTGTTCTTATCAAAATCAAGATAGGATAAGTGTGTAATAACAGTTTTCATTTATATAATGCTTTCTCTGACCCATATCCTGATCTCAGCATTTTACCAGTATTAACCCATTTAATCTAACAGCCACTCTGTGAGGTAGGTACTAGTATTGCAGTTTTATAAATGAGGAAACTAAGTCAAACAAGACTTAATTACTGAGAGCTCCTATGTGGCAGAGCCAGGGAAGGAACCTAGACAGTCTCATTGTGCTTGCGAACCAGTAATATCCACAATGCCACAACCACATAATGTTACAGCAGGGAGAGAACATGGAGAAAATCTAGTAAATCCCAATTTATAGGTGAGAAAGCTGAGGCCTAGAGAATTAAAATGACTCACTTTCAGATCACACATTGAAGCTGAGAAAGTACATGATAATTAGGAATTTATATAGTACTTGAACATTTTGGAGTGGTATCTTACAAATGAACTTTCATTTAGGAGAACAAAGCATGCCGATAAAGCATGCTTCTCTATGGTGAGTGTGTGTTCCCAGCTGAGCCCACCACTGAGAGTGAGGCCATCACAATTTGCAAGCTTCCTGCTCACTGGCATTTTGCTGGATTGCACACTGGCAGCTTAGAAAGGTGGGCCAGACGGAGTGCCCCCTAGACACAAGAGCAATGAAGGGAGCCACAGGGGAGATGTCTCAGTCCTGGACTCTGGTGGCAAGGAAGCCTCATGGACGTATCCAATTGGAGAATGTAGAAGGGTGGTGAGGAATGGGGATCTGTAGCAAGCCCATTCCCCATCCCTGGTGGATAACCACCATATTGGATGGGGTGCAGCACATGGATGAATTAGCCTAGCCCCTGGTTCCCATGCAACCAAATGCCTGCAGGTTGGAAAACAATGACGCCTTACCAGTGCATAACAATAGAAAAGAAAACAATAACTCCTTACCAATGGATACCAACCAAAACAAAAAGATTGAAATGACAGATGAAGACTTTTGGTAAGGATTATAGGGAAGCTCAATAAAATACAAGAGAAAATGGAAACCCAACACAAAGAAACAACAAAAACAATGCAGGAAATGAATGAAAAATTCACTAAAGAAATTTAGTTATTTAAAAAATCAAATAGAACTTCTAGAAATGAAAAATTTATTCAAGGAAACTCAAAACACAGTGGGAAGTCTTGAGAGTAGGCTAGACCAGGCAGAAGAAAGAGTCTCGGGGCTTGAAGACAACACATTTGAGATAAACAAGTCAGTCAAAGATAAAGAACAAAGAATTAAGAGGAAGGAACAAACCCTACAAGAAATATGGGATTGTGTAAAGAGGCCAAATATATTAATTATAGACATCCCTGAGGGTGAAGAAGAAATCACATAAGGGCTGGAAAAACTATATCAGGGAATAATAAAGGAAAACTTCTCTGGTCTTGCTAGAAATTTAGATATCCAGGTATAAGAAGCTCAAACAATACCTGGGAGATTCATCACAAAGAGTCAATCACCTGACACATAGTCATCAAACTGCTCAAAGTTGATATGAAGGAGGAACTCCTGCGATCAGTAAGGCAAGAAATAAGGTAACTTAGAAAGAAAAACCCATCAGGCTAATTGTAGAATTCTCAACTGAGACCTTATAAGCCAGAATGGATTGGGCCCTATCTTCAGTCTTCTTAAACAGAATAATGGCAGCCTAGAATTTTATATCCTACAAAACTAATTTTCTTATATGAGGGAGAAATAAAGACTTTTTTGGACAAGCAAACACTAAGGGAATTTGTCAAGACCAGACCTGCCCTGCAGGAAGCACTCAGATCTGCATGATACATTGATCAGCCCAATAGAAATCCACCAGTGTAAAATTACCCCAAAACTAAAGCTCGGAGCCCATATAAAATAATGGCTCAAAAGGCAAAACAAAACAACAAGGTTCTACTCAACAGGATGAACCGAAATGCATCCCACTTATCAATCCTTTCAATAAACATGAATGTCTTTTAATTCCCCACTCAAGAGACATAGGGTTGTTGATTGGATAGATAAAATGCAAGTCAAGTATCTGCTATCTCCAGGAAACACATCTAACCCACAAGGACTAATTCAGACTCACGGTGAAGGGATGGAAAACAATATTCCATGCAAATGGAAATCAAAAGAAACCAGGTATAGCCTTTCTTATATCAGATAACATAGACTTCAAATCAACAACAGTAAAGAAAGACAAAGAGGATCTTTGTCTTTTTTTCTAAAGGGAGAAATTTATCAAGAAGACATAACAATCCTAAATATTTGTGCACCTAACACAAGTGTGCCCAGATTTATAAAGCAAACCCTACTAGATCTAAACAAAGAAATAAACAGCAACATCATAATTGCCAGGACTTCAACACCCACTGACAGAACTAGACAGATCCTATGAGCAGAAAATAAATAAATACTGGGCTTAAATGGGACTCTAGAGCAAATGGGCTTAACAGACATTTACAGAATATTCTACCCCAAAACTATCAAATATACATTATTCTCATAAACATATGGAACATTCTCTAAGATAGATCACATCTTAGGTCACAAAACATGTCTCAATAAATTAAAAAAAAATAGAAATTATACCATGTATCTTCTCAAACCACAGTGGAATAAAATTAGAAATCAACTCTAACAGAAAAACTTAATTTACACAAAGTAATGGAAATTAAATAACCTACTGATAAATGAGTACTGGGTCAAGGAGGAAATCAAGGTGAAAATCAAAAGATTCCTTGAACTAAATGACAAAGGGAACAAAAGTTATCAAAATCTATGGGATTCAGAAAAGCAGTCCTAAAGGGAAAATTCATAGCCTTAAATGCTTACATTTCAAAGGCAGAAAGATCACAAATTGACAATCTAATGAATCATCTCAAGGAATCAGAAGAGCAGGAGCAAACCAAACTCAAACCCAGCAGAAGAAAAGAAATAACTAAGGTCAGAGCAGAACTACATGAAATAGAAAACAAAAAAAAATACAGAAGATTAATGAAACAAAGAGTTGGTTCTTTAAACAGATAAGCAAAATTGATAGACTTCTCACTAGATTAATCAGAAATAGAACAAAAAAGTGCCCAAATAAGCTCAATCATAAATGAAAAAGGAGATATTACAATTGATATCATGCAAATACAAAATACCATCTATAAATACTATAAAAATCTCTATGCACATAAACTCAAAAACATTCAAGAAATGGACAAATTCCTGGAAACACACAAGTTCCCAAGGCTCAATCAGAAAGAAATAGAACTCCTGAACACACCAATTATGAGCAATGAAATTGAAGCAACAATAAAAAAATCTTCCAACAAAAAAAGAGTCCTGGACCAGCTGGTTTCACAGCTGAATTTTATCAGACCTATAAAGAAGAATTGGTACCCATACTGGAGAAATTATTTCATAACATAGAGAAGGAAGCACTGCTCCCCAACTCATTCTATGAAGCCAGTATCACCTTGATACCAAAGCCAGGAAAGGACACACACAAAAAGAAACCTATAGACTAATATCCCTCATGAATGTAAGTCCAAAAATCCTCAATAAAATTCTAGCAAAATGAATTCAGAAGCACATCAAAAAATATAATAATAATCCACCATGACCAAGTGTGCTTCATCTCAGGGATGCAAAGATGATTCAACATATGTAAATCCATAAATATGATTCACTGCATAAACAGAAGCAAAACCAAAGATCATATAATCATCTCAGTAGATGCAGAAAGAACATTTGACAAAATTCAATACCATTTTATGATAAAAAAAAACCTCTTAACAAAATAGTCAAAGATGGAAATTATAAAAGCCATATATGACAAACCCACAGCCAACACCATACTGGATGGGAAAAAGTTGAAAGCATTCCCACTCAGAACTAAAATAAGACAAGAGTGCCCACTGTCACCCTTTCTATTCAACATAGTGCTGGAAGTCCTAGCCAGAGAAATCAGGCAAGAGAAGGAAATCAAGGTTATCCAAATGGGCACAGAGGAGGTCAAACTATCACTCTTTGCTGATGATATGATCTTATATCTAGAAAACCCCAAAGATTCTGCCAAGAGCCTTCTGGAATTGATAAATAAATTCAGCAGTCTTAGATTATAAAATCATTGTACACCAATCAGTAACATTCCTACACACCAACAACAGACAAGCTGAGAATCAGATCAAAGACTCAATATCTTTCACAACAGCAAGAAGGAAAATAAAATACCTAGGAATATATTTAACCAAGTAAGTAAAATACTTCTATAAGAGAAGTAGCAATCGCTGAGAAAAGAAATTGCAGATGATGTAGACAAATGGAAAAATGTATCATGTGCATGGATTGGCAGAATCAACATTGTTAAAATGTCTATACTACCCAAAGTGACTTACAGATTCAATGCAATCTCCATCAAAATACCAAAGACATTTTTGCTAATGTAGAAAAAAATAATTCTACACTTCATTTGGAACCAGAAAAGAACTCAAATAGCCAAAACAACCTTAAGCAAAAGGAACAAATCTGGAGGCATGACTTTACCAGACTTTAAGCTATACCACAAGGCTATGGTTACCAAAACAGCATGGTACTGGCACAAAAATAGAAACATAGACCAATGGAATGGAACAGAGAACCCAGATAGAAAATTATCCACATATTGCCATCTGATCTTTGACAAAGTAGAGAGCAATATACTGTCTGATATGTGAATATCTGATATATGAATGGTGCTGAGAAAATTGGATAGCCACATTAGAGATTGAAACAGGATCCATCTCTCTCACCACTCACAAAAATTAATTCAAGATGGTTGTATAATATTACAACCTTCCTGAAACATCATTCCCTCATTCTTCCCCTGATTTCAGCCTTCTCATCTTCTGAGATGTCACTCAAGTGTCATCTCCTGTCACCAGAAGCCCCCTATGAAGCTTCTGTGCCCATATATGGCACATCTCTTTGTAAATATCTGGTCATACATCTTCCTCTGCTACTAGAACACTAGCTCTGCAAAATCAAAAATGTAGTCTCATGTCTTATTCATTGGGTTTTGTGTTTTGGTCAAAAGAGTATGCATATACTCTGTACTCATAGATCTCAAGGGCTGAAAATTAAAAGATGACTAAAACTCAGTCCCTGTCTTCAAGAAATGTTGGCTAGTTGGGAAGAGCAGAAGCAGAAACCCATCACAGTATTATGTGGCAAATCCAGATCTGCATAGGGTGCCTTTACAGTGGCGTGGACTACACTCTGCATGTGTGGAAGGCTGCAAGTCATT
This sequence comes from Cheirogaleus major, assembly GCA_963574435.1. Lineage (NCBI taxonomy): Eukaryota > Metazoa > Chordata > Mammalia > Primates > Cheirogaleidae > Cheirogaleus > Cheirogaleus major. Next base: position 5,661 of record CAUYPO010097839.1, on the reverse strand, counting down.
CTTCTCCAGGGCCTGGGGAAAGCATGCTCTAACTCTCACTCAGTCACTTTCAATAGGGTCTCTAACAGGTATTAGCATCAGATCTAATCTCGTCCTTCAGAAGGAAGTTTTCTATCACCACCCACCAAGCACCAGTGATGTCCTCCAGGCATTTCCCACAAATTCCAGTGACCAAATAACTTTGGCACCATTGACCACACACCCAGGTGGTGCTACATATATAAGCCTCATAACAGCAGCTAATGAATCACTCCCTTTGGCCACATAAAGAGTAAAGCCAAATCTGCATCTGGCACCCACCTTGAGTTAGCTCAAGAGCAGCCACAAGTTAGTCTTAGTTACTTCAGCTTGTGTTTCTTTGCATATTCACATTTAGAAATAATAATAATCTGTTACACCTACACAGTGCTTCACATTTTGCAAAATACCTCCACATCCATCATTCTATTTGAGCCACTCATTACAGTGGATAGATAGGGATTATTTATAGTGATTTTTAGGTGAGGAAACTTAGACTAGACTAAAACCCAAGTCTCCTGACTCCTAACCTAGTGCTCTCGAAACTACAGCACACTATGGGAAAATGCAGACCAAAAAAAGAGGAGATGCCCAACACTTATATTGCCCCTACTTTTCAGGAGTCAGCCAATGTTACCTTAGACTGGACCACAATCAAGACACAAAGAGAGAAGAGCAAGACTGCCCTGGTTCTCAGAAACACCTGGATGGTAAGAGAGAAAACAAGTATGCGATCAACCACATGAAAGGAAAAAATGCAAGTGACATGAAAACACTTGGTTTGGGGTCCAAGTCCTTCTGTAGTTCAGTTCTATGCCAAGACCTGAGGTGGTTTAGTGACTCACAGCAGATAGGGACCTTAGAGCTCTTGTAATGCAATCCCATTATTTTACAAATGCAGAAGCAGTGCTAATAAAGAAAGTGACTGAGCCCATTGCCCCACAACTAGTTAATGGCAAAATTGGGATTGGAACACTGAACTCCAAACCTAATAGCTCCTCAAAAGACCATTGTCCAGTATTGTCCTACTACCCTGGGATATTTGGATCCTGAGTCATATCTCTCCATATGTACTATGAAGTGTGTTGAAAGTAGAATAACAAGATAAAAATCTCTAAAGAAATACGTACTTCAAAAAATTCTGTATATTTTGCTGTTGCACTCAGCATAATTATCTTCTGGTTTATCTATGTTGTATGTTTCAATGGTCTCTTCCTTCTTATGGCTGAATAGTATTCCATTGTACAGATATATTACAATTTGTTTACCCATTCACCTGTTTACAGACTGTTGGTTTATTTTTCATTTTTCAATTTTTTAAAATTATTCAATTCTGTTTCCTTTGTTAGCTTAATAGTTATAACTTTTTGTTTTTTATTTCAGTGGTTGCTTTAGAGCTTAAAGCAGACATATTAACTTATCATAGTCTACCTTCAAGAGATATTATACAACTTCATATACAGTAAAAGAACTTTGTAATAGTATACTTCCATTTCTCCCTTCCTGGCCTTTTTGTTATTGTCGTACATTTTACTTTTAAATCTATCATAAAAACTATACTACATTGTTCTTATTTTTAAGCATTCAATTATTATTTAAAGAGATTTAAATAACAGCAAAAAATCTTACATAGTTATTTCATAGGCTCTTCATTCCTTTGTGCAGACTTCTATTCTTATCTAGTACCATTTTCCTTAGATTTTGTTTAATGTATCTTATAGTGCAGGCCTGCTGGTGATAAAGTGTTTAAGATTTTATATATTTCAAAAAGTCTTTTTTATGTATTTACTTTTTAAAGATATTTTTACTGGATATAGAATTCTAGGTTGACAGATTTGGGGGGTTTGTTTTGTTTTGTTTTTCTTTAGTATTTTCAATATGTTGCTCCACTGTCTTCCTGCTTGCATAATTTCTGATGAGAAATCTTCTGTCTTCTCTGTCTTCTTTTTTCTGGCTGTTTTAAGATTTCTTCTTTATCATTGCTTTTGAATAATGCTATTATGATGTACATTTGTGTGGCTTTCTTAATATTTTACATGCTTGGGGTTTAATGAACATCTTAGATCTATGGCTTTAGAGTTTCCATGAAATTTGGAAAATATTTGTCTATGATTTCCTCAGATATCCTTGTGTCTCCCTTGTACTTCAGAGCCCCAGTTATGCATATATTCACTTATTTGAAGTTGCCCCACAACTTGCTGATACTCCTTTTTTTCAGTCTTTTTTCTCTTTGATTTTGAATAGTTTCTATTGCTACATGTCATTAATCTATTCTTCTGTAATGTCTAATCTGCCGCTAACTCAATACAGTGTATTTTTATTATAGACATTATAGTTTTGACCTCTAAAAGTATGATTTGGATCCTTTTTTTATAATTTGCTATTTAATATGTTTAATCTGTCATCTAGCTTTCTGAGCATAAGAAATACAGTTATAATAACTGATTTAATGTCTTTGTCTGGCAATACTAACATCTGTATGAGACTGAGTCAACTTCAATTGATTTATTTTTTTTCCTTATTGTGAGTTCTATATTCCTGGTTTGTTTTGTTCTGTTGTGTTACATGCCTGGTAAATTTTCATTAGATACTATACATTATGAATTTTAATTTGTTAGGTGCTGGATATTTTTATATTCCTATAAACAATTTTGATCACTGTTCTGAGGCACATTTATTTATAAGCAGCATGATTAGTTCAGACCTTTCTTTTGAGATTTGTTAGGTGGAACCAGAGCTTCATCTCATTTAAGGGTATTAATTCCCACAACTGAGGTAAGATTCTTCTGAGAATTCTAGCCAATGCTCCATGAATTATGTGGTTATTTTGGTCTTATTGAGGGGAACAGACTGAGTACTCTGCTGAATATTCGAGGGGGACTCTCTGAAAAATCTCTGGATTATCTCTACATGCAATTCTCCCTCATTTGGTATTCTGCTCTGTGAACTCCAGATGCCTTGGTATCTCTGCTCTGTCTCTTCAACTCAGGGAGACCAATAGGTTCTGCCTGGGTCCTCTTTCCCTACATGGTGATCACTGCCCTTCATTAACTGATACTCAATTTCTTAAAAACTGTTGTTTCATATATTTAGTGTGATTTTTATTTTTTAATTGTTTCAAGTGAAATGGTAAATCCAGTTCTTGCTATTCTACCTTAACCAGAAGCAGATGATCTCTGGTATACTTTTGAGTCTATAAATTTTGCCTTTGGTTTTTTATCAATTCAGGATTGAAAATCCTGGTTTATACAAATATGACATTGTAAATGATTATTATAGATATATACTTTTTATATTTAGCAATAGAAATTCTCCTGTAATCTTAATCCAAAATAATGATAAACTCTATACATAGTCTTTGATATAAAGAAGAGCTCAGACAAAATGATTTATTTTATTTTTGATGGGCCAAGCTTAAAACAATTATTAATTCAAGGTTTGCATAGAAAACTTTCTTCTTTAATGTTCCAAATTTCTCTTCTGGAATGTGGTGATTAAAAGCTTGAGATGTAGAAGTAAAATGTAACAATATCTAATTTATTTTATTCAAATTGGCTTCATTAATAGCATTCTTTTCAATATGTTATAGCAATGCTGGGAAAACATAGCAACTAGGGTGACTATTTTTGAGTATTGTTTGCCATAACAACATCTTTTGGAACCTCTTAACTTGTTGAAATATAGCATTAGTTTTCCCTGTAGTTTTAAATTATATTTGTTAAGAATGCTTAAACTGTCAGTTAAGTAGCCAATTTTGTTACCATATAACATCTTTAAAAATATTTTCCAAGTGAAATTTCTTTATAACTGACAATGTGAATCTCATTTGTGAATTTCTATGCCTTGCTTAATATTTTCTCTCCCAAATACCAAGGAATTTCAGAAAGATACAGTAAATAGAATTGGTTAACTATAATCTCTAAACAAAATATTTCTAAAACCCAGTATTACTAAACTTTCTTTAATAAATTACAAATAACTTAATGTACTTTAAAATATATTCATGACAATCAGCAGAATTTTGAGGAATTTTGAATATTCATTATATATAATTTTAGTGTTTTGAAATGGCACCATAATTAATAGATTGATAGATTTAGTAATTCCTATATACTTTCAATATCTTTTTGTCTAATCATTTGTCATTCTTTTTGTAATTTTTCCAGGTAAATATATGTTGATAAAGATTTTTTTCTTTCTAGTTGTAGGAAGAAATTAAAACCTAGTTTAAATGAATTCTAATTTAGGTTAAATTTATATAACTAAACAAATCTTTCATAAAGTTGTCTTGCCACATTTACCTCACATAAATTAGAAGCGTTGCAAATGTGAGGACACTCATTTGGATTGTGGAATTTATACTTGAGTATAACAATGTAATAAACATTACTTTGAAATGCTCTTCAATAATAAAACTTATGTAATATAAATAACAACACTAAGAAATACAGTTTTTTATTTGTCAGATAATTTATCAAGGATTATATATATAGCATCAACATATAATGGGAAAAGATCATTTTTCAGCAACTATATAAGCAATTTTTTCTTTGCCATACTATATTATTTTTGTAAATTCTTACATATGATCACAATAAGGCTTATTCATTAATGTCTGCATAATGCTAAAGAAATTGTTCCAATAATTGTGCCCTTTTTTTCCCAATGAAAATATTGGAGAATTTTTATCAACAAATTTAGCATGCTGTGTTTCCAAATAAATTTTTTGTCTCTTAATTTTGAAGATTTTATAACAAAAATACACTAGGGTCTCTATCATTCTCATTGCATTTTGAGCATTTGATAAAACTGCATTTTCAATAAACTTTGCTACAAAGTATTATGTTCACTTTTTTCAGAATATGGCTCAAATGAAGTCAAAATTAGCTGAATAGAGTCAATGATTTTCTCAATATTGCCATAACATACACCCAGGAGTTGACATTGAGCATGCATATTCCTTTTATTCTAATAACAAAATATTATATTTGATTGTGCAATCTGAGATAGTTGGAATTAAATGCTACAGTTGTTGAAAACTCAGAAAATGTCACGTTCTAAACTTTCTTTCTGAATAAAGCACTAAAAGTTCATAATTAAAATTTGGCTGAAAGTCCACACGTTAGCCAGGAGCCAAGAAAAAAAATCTCATTTTGTTTCAAAACTATGGATTATAGTAATAAAGCATTAAAACTTTACATGTAAACCTTCCTCTTATGTTAATAATCAAGGTGGCCATCTTATGTCACAAAATCAAATAAGAAAAAAATGCAATAAATTGAAAATTTATTTCTAGCCAGTATGTGTGTTTATCATGTCTCTTTTAAGCAAATATGTCTTCACACTGCTCATAGCAGTTGGTCCAAGTATTCATTGCAATATAAGCAATAACTACTTAGAATCCTTGCAATGCACTCATATTATTTTTCTATTTCATTCTATTCTAATGTTACACATTTCCCTCTACATACTGTCATAGATGCATCACATAATTTTTTATTTATTTTGTTTTCATTTAATTCAAGGTATTCTCTAGTTTTCTTTATGATTTCTGACACACAGATTGTTCAGAAATACATATAGCACCTGTTGTATTATCCTGGATAGAGCTGGAGCCCATTCTACTAAGTGAAGTATCACAAG